>JAUMJK010002327.1:0-39805 GCA_033558105.1 Coccyzus lansbergi | reverse complement strand
GGAGGAAGCCACGCCCCCTTCAGCCTGCGCCGAGACACTCGGAGACTTAGGCTACCGGAGACTTCTGAAGGGCCATAGAGACCCATAGGGACCCATAGGGACCTCATAGGGAGCACAGAGAGACCCATAGAGACACATAGAGTCCTATAGGGAGCCATAGAGACACATAGAGACCCCATAGAGTCCTATAGGGAGCCATAGAGACCCCCATAGAGAACCATAGAGACCCCATAGAGATCTATAGAGACCCCATAGAGACCCCATAGAGATGCATAGAGACCCATATAGACCCATAGAGATCCCATAGAGATCCCATAGAGAACCATAGAGAATCCATAGGGACCCATAGAGAACCATAGGGAATCCATAGGGACCCATAGAGACCCCATAGAGAATCATAGGGACCCATAGAGAACCCATAGAAACCTATAGGGACCCATAGAGACCCATAGGGACTCATAGAGGCTCCATAGGGACCCATAGTGACCCAAAAGGGACCCATAGAGACCATAGAGACACATAGAGACCCCATAGAGAATCCATAGAGACCTCATAGGGACCCCATAGAGACCCCACAGAGATGCATAGAGACCCATAGGAACCCTAGAGACCCCTAGAGACCCATAAAGACTCCATAGAGACCCATAGACACCCCATAGAGACCCCATAGATATCCATAGGGACCCATAGGGACCAACAGGGACTCATAGAGACCCATAGAAACCCCATAAGGACCCATGGAGAGCCCATAAAGACCCCACAGAGACCCCATCAAGACCCATAGAGACCCATGGGGGCCCCATAGCGACCCACAGAGAGCCCATAGTGACCTACGGAGACCCACATCACCCCCCCAGCTGCCCCGTAGAGGCCTCTAGAGACCCACGGCTGCCCCATAAGGACCTCCAGAGCCCCCTTTGGGTTCCCTGAGCACACAGGAACCTCCAGGAGGATCTCGAGAGGTTCTAGGTTCTTCTAGGCCCCTTCCGGGACCCCCCAGGAACCTTCTAGAACCCTCAAGTGACCCCAAAACCTCCTCCTCAGTCCCTTAAACCCCTCAAGTGACCCCAAAACCTCCACCTAAACCCTCAGGTGACCCCAAAACCTCCACCTCAGGCCCTAAAACCCTCAAGGTGACCCCAAAACCTCCACCTCAGACCCTCAAGTGACCCCAAAACCTCCACCTAAACCCTCAAGTGACCCCAAAACCTCCACCTCAGTCCCTTAAACCCCTCAAGTGACCCCAAAACCTCCACCTAAACCCCTCAAGTGACCCCAAAACCTCCACCTCAGTCCCTTAAACCCCTCAAGTGACCCCAAAAGCTCCACCTAAACCCTCAGGTGACCCCAAAACCTCCACCTCAGCCCCTAAACCCTCAAGTGACCCCAAAAGCTCCACCTAAACCCTCAAGTGACCCCAAAACCTCCACCTCAGCCCATAAACCCCTCAAGTGACCCCAAAACCTCCACCTCAGACCCTCAAGTGACCCCAAAAGCTCCACCTAAACCCTCAAGTGACCCCAAAACCTCCACCTCAGCCCCTAAGACCCTCAGGACACCCCAAAAACCTCCACTTTGACAGGATTCGAGGGATTTAATGGGATCCAAGCGGTTTCATGAGGGTTTCCAAGGGTTTTTTTTTTTTGGGGGGGGGGGGGTGTCCCCGAAGCCTTTAGGGGGTTTGGGGGTGACCCCAGAGGGGTTGGGGGTGACCCCAGAGGGGGTTTGGGGGGTGAGTTTCTCAGAAGTCGTCGTCGTCGCAGATGTCGAGGAAGACGTCGAAGGCTTCGCGGTTGCAGTTGCCGTCGGGGCTGAAGACGTATTTGTGGAAGGAGCCGTCGCCGCACACGGCTTGGGGTTCAGGGAAGATTTGGGGGTCAGGGGTTGGATTTGGGGGGTCACGGGTGGATTTGGGGGGCTCAGGGGTGGATTTGGGGGGCTCAGGGGTGGATTCGAGGCCTCAGGGAGGGGATTATGAGCTTCACGATTGGAGTTTGGGGGCACAGGGAGTGGAGTGTGGGCCTAATGATCGGAGCTTGGGGTTCAGGGAGGATTTTGGGGCTCAGGGGTTGGATTTGGGGGGTCAGGGGGTGGATTTGGGGGTCAGGGGTTGATTTGGGGGCTCAGGGGTGGATTCTGGGCTTCAGGGTTGGATTTGGGGCCTCAGGGAGTGGATTATGAGCTTCACGATTGGAGTTTGGGGGCACAGGGAGTGGAGTGTGGGCCTCATGGTTGGAGCTTGGGGTTCACGAGGGATTTTGGGGCTCAGGGTGTGGATTTGGGGTTCAGGGGTGGATTTGGGGGGTCAGGGATGGATTTGGGGGGTCAGGGGGTGGATTCTGGGGCTCAGGGAGGGGATTATGAGCTTCACGATTGGAGTTTGGGGGCACAGGGAGTGGAGTGTGGGCCTCATGGTCAGAGCTTGGGGTTCAGGGAGGATTTTGGGGCTCAGGGGGTGGATTTGGGGTTCAGGGGTGGATTTGGAGGTTCAGGGGTTGGATTTGGGGGCTCAGGGGTTGGATTTGGAGGTTCAGGGTGAGGATTTTGGGGCTCAGGGGTGGATTTGGGGGCTCAGGGTTGGATTTGGAGGTTCAGGGTGAGGATTTGGGGCTCAGGGGTTGGGTTTGGGGGCTCAGGGGGTGGATTTGGGGGTTCAGGGTGAGGATTTGGGGGTTCAGGGTTGGATTTGGAGGCTCAGGGTTGGATTTGGAGGCTCAGGGTGAGGATTTGGGGGCTCAGGAGTTGGCTTTGGGGGCTCAGGTTTGGATTTGGAGATTCAGGGTTGGATTTGGAGGTTCAGGGGGTGGATTTGGAGATTCAGGGTGAGGATTTGGGGGTTCAGGGTGAGGATTTGGGGGCTCAGGGTTGGATTTGGGGGCTCAGGGTTGGATTTGGGGGCTCAGGGTTGGATTTGGAGGTTCAGGGTGAGGATTTGGGGGCTCAGGGTGAGGATTTGGGGGTTCAGGGTCAGGATTTGGAGACTCAGGGTTGGATTTGGAGGTTCAGGGGTTGGATTTGGGGGTTCAGGGTTGGATTTGGGGGTTCAGGGGTGGATTTGGGGGCTCAGGGGTTGGATTTGGGGGCTCAGGGTTGGATTTGGGGCCTCAGGGGTTGGATTTTGGGGGTTCAGGGGTTGGACTTTGGGGTTCAGGGTTGGATTTGGGGCCTCAGGGGTTGGATTTCGGGGGTTCAGGATTGGGATTTGGGGGCTCAGGGGTTGGATTTGGAGATTCAGGGTGAGGATTTGGGGGCTCAGGGTTGGATTTGGGGGCTCAGGGTTGGATTTGGGGGCTCAGGGTGAGGATTTGGGGGCTCAGGGTTGGATTTGGGGGCTCAGGGGTTGGATTTGGGGCTCAGGGTTGGATTTGGGGGTTCAGGGTGAGGATTTGGGGCTCAGGGTTGGATTTGGGGGCTCAGGGGTTGGATTTGGGGGCTCAGGTTTGGATTTGGGGGCTCAGGGTGAGGATTTGGGGGCTCAGGGTGAGGATTTGGGGGCTCAGGGGTTGGATTTGGGGGCTCAGGTTTGGATTTGGGGGCTCAGGGTGAGGATTTGGGGCTTCAGGGTGAGGATTTGGGGCTTCAGGGTGAGGATTTGGGGGTTCAGGGTTGGATTTGGAGGTTCAGGGTTGGATTTGGGGGCTCAGGGTTGGATTTGGGGGTTCAGGGTGAGGATTTGGGGGCTCAGGGTTGGATTTGGGGGTTCAGGGTGAGGATTTGGGGTTCAGGGTGAGGATTTGGGGGCTCAGGGTGAGGATTTGGAGGTTCAGGGTGAGGATTTGGAGGTTCAGGGGTGGATTTGGGGGTTCAGGGTGAGGATTTGGGGGCTCAGGGTTGGATTTGGGGGTTCAGGGTTGGATTTGGGGGTTCAGGGTTGGATTTGGGGGCTCAGGGTTGGATTTGGGGGTTCAGGGTGAGGATTTGGGGGTTGAGGGGTTGGATTTGGGGGCTCAGGGGTTGGACTTGGGGGTTGAGGGTGAGGATTTGGAGATTCAGGGTTGGATTTGGAGATTCAAGGGTTGGACTTGGGGGCTCAGGGTTGGATTTGGAGGTTCAGGGGGTGGATTTGGGGGCTCAGGTTTGGATTTTGGGGCTCAGGGTTGGATTTGAGGGCTCAGGGTTGGATTTGGGGGCTCAGGGTTGGATTTGGGGGTTCAGGGTGAGGATTTGGGGGCTCAGGGGTTGGATTTGGGGGTTCAGGGTTGGATTTGGAGGTTCAGGGTTGGATTTGGAGGTTCAGGGTTGGATTTGGGGGCTCAGGGTTGGATTTGGGGGCTCAGGGTGAGGATTTGGGGGCTCAGGGTGAGGATTTGGGGCTCAGGGTTGGATTTGGAGGCTCAGGGTGAGGATTTGGGGCTCAGGGGTTGGACTTGGGGGTTCAGGGGGTGGATTTGGGGGTTCAGGGTTGGATTTGGGGTTCAGGGTTGGATTTGGGGTTCAGGGTTGGATGTGGGGGTTGGTGTCTCACCCACGACAGCTCGGGGGCTGCTGAAGGCACAGGCGGCAGGAGCCTCTCCAGGCAGGGAGAAGGTGGCCAGTGACCACTGCGACTCCACATAAGGACCCAGCACTGGCCCCACCGGCCCCACCCGAGCCAGCCTGGGGACCAGTACAAACCAGTACAGACCAGTCGGGACCACTCCAGACCAGTCGGGACCACTCCAGACCAGTCGGGACCACTCCAGACCAGTACAAGCTACTATATCAACCACTAAAAAAATCACTCTGAGCCACTAGGGACTCTACAGAGACCAATAGAGATCACTATAGACCAGTAAAGACCAGTGTGGTCTCCCCTCTCCCAGTGCCTCCCAGTCCCTCCCAGTGCCACTTAACCCTCTCCCAGTGCCTCCCAGTCCCCCCAGTGCCACTTAACCCTCTCCCAGTGCCTCTCAGTCTATCCCAGTGCCCTCCAGTTCCTCCCAGTGCCACTTAACCCTCTCCCAGTGCCCCCCAGTCTATCCCAGTGCCCTCCAGTCCCTCCCAGTGCCACCTAACCCTCTCCCAGTGCCTCCCAGTGCCCTCCAGTCCTTCCCAGTGCCACCTAACCCTCTCCCAGTGCCTCCCAGTCCCTCCCAGTGCCCTCCAGTCCCTCCCAGTCCCCTCTAACCTTCTCCCAGTGCCTCCCAGTCTATCCCAGTGCACTCCAGTCCCTCCCAGTGCCATTTAACCCTCTCCCAGTCCCTCCCAGTGCCATTTAACCCTTTCCCAGTCCCCTCTAACTCTCTCCCAGTCCCCTCTAACCCTCTCCCAGTCCCTCCCAGTCTCCCCTAACCCTCTCCCAGTCCCTCCCAGTGCCCTCCAGTCCCTCCCAGTCCCTCCCAGTCCCCTCTAACCTTCTCCCAGTGCCTCCCAGTCTATCCCAGTGCCCTCCAGTCCCTCCCAGTGCCCCTAGTTCTACTTAACCCTCTCCCAGTCCCTCCCAGTGCCCTCCAGTCCCTCCCAGTCCCTCCTACCCCTCTCCCAGTCCCTCCCAGTCCCCTCCAACCTTCTCCCAGTGCCTCCCAGTCTATCCCAGTGCACTCCAGTCCCTTCTGCTCCTCTCCCAGTCCCTCCCAGTGCCATTTAACCCTCTCCCAGTCCCTCCCAGTGCCATTTAACCCTCTCCCAGTCCCTCCCAGTGCCATTTAACCCTCTCCCAGTCCCTCCCAGTGCCATTTAACCCTCTCCCAGTCCCTCCCAGTGCCATTTAACCCTCTCCCAGTCCCTCCCAGTGCCATTTAACCCTCTCCCAGTCCCTCCCAGTGCCATTTAACCCTCTCCCAGTCCCTCCCAGTGCCATTTAACCCTCTCCCAGTCCCTCCCAGTCCCCCTCCAACCCTCTCCCAGTGCCTCCCAGTGCTCCCAGTAGCTCACGCCGAGCGCCGGTTGAGCCTGGTCTCCCTGAGGGCGAAGACGTGGCCTGTGCCCTTGTCGCTGGTGGTGCTGAGGAAGGCCGAGTCGGGGCTGAACGCCAGGCTGCTCCCAGTACACACCAGTACGGACCAGTACACACCAGTACGGACCAGTACACATCAGTACGGACCAGTCTGGCCCCTTCCAGGCCCCTCCCAGTGCTCCCCAGTCCATCCCAGTGCCTCCCGGTGCTCCTCGGTCCATCCCGATGACCTCCCAGCGCTCCTTAGTCCATCCCAGTGCCTCCCAGTGCTGCCCAGTCCCCTCCCAGTATATCCTAGTCCTTCCCAGTACAACCCTGGCCCCTCCCAGTGCCGCCCAGTCCATCCTATTCCCCTCCCAGTGGCTCCCAGTGCCTCTGAACGCTCCCCAGTCCATCATATTCCACTCCTAGTGCCCCCCAGTCCCCTCCCAGTGCCTCCCAGTGCCTCCCAGTCTGTCATATTCCACTCTCAATGCCCTCCAGTCTCTCCCAGTCCCCTCCCAGTGCCTCCCAGTCTGTCATATTCCACTCTCAATGCCCTCCAGTCTCTCCCAGTCCCCTCCCAGTGCCTCCCAGTCTGTCATATTCCACCCCCAGTGCCTCCCAGAGCCTCCCAATACTCCTCAGTCCATTGTATTCCCTTCCCAGTGCCTCCCAGTCCATCCTATTCCCCTCCCAGTGCCTCCCAGTGCCTTCCCCTTGTCCCCCAGAGCCTCCCAATGCTCCTCAGTCCATATTCCCCTCCCAGTGCCTCCCAATGCTCCCCAGTCCATCCTATCCCCTCCCAGTGCCTCCCAGTCTGTCGTATTCCACCCCCAGTGCCTCCCAGTGCCTCCCAGTCCCCTCCCAGTGCCTCCAAACACTCCCCACCCCATCCTATTCCCCTCCCAGTGCTTCCCAGTGCCTCCCAGTCTGTCATATTCCACTCCCAGTGCCTCCCAGTCCCCCTGAATGCTCCCCAGTCCATCCTATTCCCCTCCCAGTGCCTCCCAATGCTCCCCAGTCCATCCTATTCCACTCCCAGGGCCCTCCCAGTGCCTCCCAGTCTGTCATATTCCACTCCCAGTGCCTCCCAGTCTGTCATATTCCACTCCCAGTGCCCTCCCAGCCCATCGTATTCCCCTCCCAGTGCCTCCCAGTCCATCCTATTCCCCTCCCAGTGCTTCCCAGTCCCCTCCCAGTGCCTCCGAGTGCTCCCCAGTCCATCCTATTCCACTCCCAGTCCCCTCCCAGTCCCCTCCCAGTGCCCTCCCAGTGCCTCCAAATGCTCCCCAGTCCCTTACATTCCCCTCCCAGTGGCTCCCAGTGCCTCCTAGGCTGTCATATTCCCCTCCCAGTGCCTCCCAGTCCATCCTATTCCCCTCCCAGTCCATCCTATTCCCCTCCCAGTGCCTCCCAGTCCATGCTATTCCCCTCCCAGTGCCTCCCAGTCCATGCTATTCCCCTCCCAGTGCCTCCCAGTCCATCCTATTCCCCTCCCAGTCCATCCTATTCCCCTCCCAGTCCATCCCATTCCCCTCCCAGTCCATGCCATTCCCCTCCCAGTCCATGCCATTCCCCTCCCAGTCCATCCTATTCCCCTCCCAGTGCCTCCCAGTCCATCCTATTCCCCTCCCAGTGCCTCCCAGTCCATGCTATTCCTCTCCCAGTGCCTCCCAGTCCATGCTATTCCCCTCCCAGTCCATGCCATTCCCCTCCCAGTCCATGCCATTCCCCTCCCAGTCCATGCCATTCCCCTCCCAGTCCATCCTATTCCCCTCCCAGTCCATGCCATTCCCCTCCCAGTCCATGCCATTCCCCTCCCAGTCCATGCCATTCCCCTCCCAGTCCATGCCATTCCCCTCCCAGTGCCTCCCAGTCCATGCCATTCCCCTCCCAGTCCATGCCATTCCCCTCCCAGTCCAAGCCATTCCCCTCCCAGTCCATGCCATTCCCCTCCCAGTCCATGCCATTCCCCTCCCAGCCCATGCCATTCCCCTCCCAGCCCATGCCATTCCCCTCCCAGTGCCTCCCAGTGGCCCAGACCAGTAGAGGGTGGCAGGGTCAGTCCCTCGTCGGAGCTCGAGGACCCTTGCTCGGCTCTGGGTGCAGAAGAGGCGGATGAGGGTCCCTCTGCGCGAGGCCGAAGCCACCAGAGCCCCCGGCGGGGACAGGGCCAGGCAGCCCACCTCGCTCTGGTGAGCGTTGATGGTCACCGGAGCCACCGACGTCCCCGCCTGAGCCGAGCCCAGGTCCTGAAAAACCAGTCCAGACCAGTAAGAACCAGTAACGAACAGGAATAGGCACCTGGGGGCCTGACCGAGCCCAGACCGGGGCCCAAAATACCACTAAAAGGCACTAAAAGCCACTAAAAACCAGTAAAAACCAGTAAATAGACACCGGTGTCCACACCTGCACTGAGACCAGGGACTTAAAAACCAGTACAGACCAGTACAAACCAGTAAGAAGCAGTAATGAACAGGAATAGGCACCTGGGGGCCTGACCGAGCCCAGACCTGGGCCTAAAATACCACTAAAAGGCACTAAAAACCAGTAAAAACCAGTAAAACCCAGTGAATAGTAACTGATGTTCCTGCCTGCGACAAGACCAGGGACTTTAAAACCAATACAAACCAGTACAAACCAGTAAGAACCAGTAAGAGTCAATCACAGCACAACCTGCACTGAGAGCAGGGCCTGCAAAGCCACTAAAAGGCACTAAAAGGCACTAAAAACCCAGTAAAAACCAGTAAAAACCAGTAAATAACCATTGATGTTCCTGCCTGCACTGAGACCAGGGACTGGAAAACCAGTACAGACCAGTACAAACCAGTAAGAAGCAGTAATGAACAGGAATAGGCACCTGGGGGCCTGACTGAGCCCAGACCTGGGCCTAAAATACCACTAAAAGGCACTAAAAACCAGTAAAAACCAGTAAAAACCAGTGAATAGTGACTGATGTCCACACCTGCACTGAGACCAGGGACTGGAAAACCAGTACAGACCAGTACAAACCAGTAAGAAGCAGTAATGAACAGGAATAGGCACCTGGGGGCCTGACTGAGCCCAGACCTGGGCCTAAAATACCACTAAAAGGCACTAAAAGGCAGTAAAAACCAGTAAAAACCAGTAAATAGCCACTGACGTTCCTGCCTGCACTGAGACCAGGGACTCTAGAACCAATACAAACCAGTACAAACCAGTAAGAACCAGTAAGAGTCAATCACAGCACAACCTGCACCGAGAGCAGGGCCTACAAAGCCACTAAAAGGCACTAAAAACCAGTGAAAACCAGTAAAAACCAGTAAATAGCCACTGACGTTCCTGCCTGCACTGAGACCAGGGACTGGAAAACCAGTACAGACCAGTACAAACCAGTAAGAAGCAGTAATGAACAGGAATAGGCACCTGGGGGCCTGACTGAGCCCAGACCTGGGCCTAAAATACCACTAAAAGGCACTAAAAACCCAGTAAAAACCAGTAAATAGTCAGTGATGTTCCCACCTGTGACAAGACCAGGGACTCTAGAACCAATACAAACCAGTACAAACCAGTAAGAACCAGTAAGAGTCAACCACAGCACAACCTGCACTGAGAGCAGGGCCTGCAAAGCCACTAAAAGGCACTAAATGGCACTAAAAACCCAGTAAAAACCAGTAAAACCCAGTGAATAGTGACTGATGTTCCTGCCTGCACTGAGACCAGGGACTGGAAAACCAGTACAGACCAGTACAGACCAGTAAGAACCAGTAATGAACAGGAATAGGCACCTGTGGGCCTGACTGAGCCCAGACCTGGGCCTAAAATACCACTAAAAGGCACTAAAAACCAGTAAAAACCAGTAAATAGCCACTGATGACTCTGCTTGTGCTGAACACAGGGACTGGAAGACCAGTAAGAACCAGTCAGAACCAGCAAGAACCAGTAACGGACAGGATCAGGCACCCACGGCCCTGCCGGTGCTGATCCCCAGGCCTGGGAAACCAGTACAAACCAGTAAGAACCAGTAACACCCAGAGCCATCCAGTATCCCTCTAGTGCCCTCCCAGTATCCCCCAGTGCCTCCCAGTGCCCTCCCAGTCCTTCCTAGTGCACTCCCAGTGCCCCCCAGTCCCTCCCAGTGCCCTCCCAGTGCCCCCAAGTCCCTCCCAGTCCCTCCCAGTGCCTTTCCAGTCCTTCCCAGTGCCCTCCCAGTGCCCTCCAGTCTCTCCCAGTGCCTCCCCAATCCTTCCTAGTGCCCTCCCAGTGCCCTCCAGTTCCTCCCAGTCTCTGCCAGTGCCCTCCCCATGCCCCTCCAGCCCCTCCCAGTGCCCCCCAGTATCCCCCAGTGCCCCTCACCACTAACTGGAGGCTCCCGCACTTGTGCCCTGGGAACACCAGTAAGGGCTTCTCCAAACTGGGACAGAGAGCGCAGAGCCCTGGGGGGAGGGAGACACTGGGCTCCCAGTGCCCTCCCAGTGCCCTCCCAGTGCCTCCCAGTTCATCCCAGTTCCCGCTGGTTGATCCCAATCCTTCCCAGTGCCCCCTAACCCCCAACCAGTGCCTCCCAGTCCCTCCCAACCCCCTCCCAGTGCCTTCTCACTCCCTCCCAGTGCCACCTAAACCCTCTCCCAGTCCCTCCCAGTCCCTCTCAGTCCTTCCCAGTCCCTTCTGACTCTCTCCCAGTCCCTCCTAACACCTCTCCCAGTGCCTCCCAGTCCCCCCCAACCCCCTCCCAGTCCCTCCTAACAACCTCCCAGTCCCTCCTAACAACCTCCCAGTGCCCCCCAGTTCCCCCACCCCTCTCCCAGTCCCTCCTAACCCTCTCCCAGTCCCTCCTAACAACCACCCAGTCCCTCCCAGTCCCTTCTCACTCTCTCCCAGTCCCTCCCAGTACCCCCTACCACTCTCCCAGTTGCCCCTACCCCTCTCCCAGTCCCTCCTAACAACCTCCCAGTCCCTTCCAGTTCCTTCTCAATCTCTCCCAGTCCCTCCTAACCCTCTCCCAGTCCCTCCTAACAACCACCCAGTCCCTCCCAGTTCCTTCTCACTCTCTCCCAGTCCCTCCTACCCCTCTCCCAGTCCCTTCTCACTCTCTCCCAGTCCCTCCCAGTCCCCTCTACCACTCTCCCAGTTGCCCCTACCCCTCTCCCAGTCCCTCCTAACAACCTCCCAGTCCCTTCCAGTTCCTTCTCACTCTCTCCCAGTACCTCCTAACCCTCTCCCAGTGCCTTCCATTCCCTCTTAACCCTCTCCCAGTGCCTCCCAGTTCCCCCACCCCTCTCCCAGTCCCTCCCAGTCCCTCCTAACCCTCTCCCAGTGCCTCCCAGTCCCTCCTAACCCTCTCCCAGTGCCCCCCAGTTCCCCCACCCCTCTCCCAGTCCCTCCTACCCCTCTCCCAGTCCCTCCTAACAACCTCCCAGTCCCTTCCAGTTCCTTCTCACTCTCTCCCAGTCCCTCCTAACCCTCTCCCAGTGCCTTCCAGTCCCTCCTAACACCTCTCCCAGTGCCTCCCAGTCCCTCCTAATCCTCTCCCAGTGCCCCCCAGTTCCCCCACCCCTCTCCCAGTCCCTCCCAACCCTCTCCCAGTCCCTCCTAACAACCTCCCAGTCCCTTCCAGTTCCTTCTCACTCTCTCCCAGTCCCTCCTAACCCTCTCCCAGTGCCTCCCAGTCCCCCCAACCCTCTCCCAGTCCCTCCTAACCCTCTCCCAGTCCCTTCTCACTCTCTCCCAGTGCCTAACAACCTCCCAGTCCCTCCCAGTCCCCCTACCCCTCTCCCAGTCCCTCCTACCCCTCTCCCATCACCTCCCAGTCCCCCCAAACCCTCTCCCAGTCCCTCCTAACCCTCTCCCAGTCCCTTCTCACTCTCTCCCAGTCCCTCCTAACCCTCTCCCAGTGCCTCCCAGTCCCCCCAACCCTCTCCCAGTCCCTCCTAACCCTCTCCCAGTCCCTTCTCACTCTCTCCCAGTCCCTCCTACCCCTCTCCCAGTGCCTCCCACTCCCCCTTAAACCCTCTCCCAGTGCCTTCCAGTCCCTCCTAACACCTCTCCCAGTGCCTCCCAGTCCCCCCAAACCCTCTCCCAGTCCCTCCTAACCCTCTCCCAGTCCCTTCTCACTCTCTCCCAGTCCCTCCTAACCCTCTCCCAGTCCCTCCTAACCCTCTCCCAGTCCCTCCTAACAACCACCCAGTCCCTCCCAGTTCCTTCTCAATCTCTCCCAGTCCCTCCTAACCCTCTCCCAGTGCCTTCCATTCCCTCTTAACCCTCTCCCAGTTCCCCCCAGCCCCCTCCCAGTGCCTCCTAACAACCTCCCAGTCCCTCCCAACCCTCTCCCAGTTGCCCCTACCCCTCTCCCAGTCCCTCCCAACCCTCTCCCAGTTGCCCCTACCCCTCTCCCAGTCCCTCCCAACCCTCTCCCAGTTGCCCCTACCCCTCTCCCAGTCCCTCCCAACCCTCTCCCAGTTGCCCCTACCCTTCTCCCAGTCCCTCCCAACCCTCTCCCAGTCCCTCCTAACAACCTCCCAGACCCTCCCAGTTCCTTCTCACTCTCTCCCAGTCCCTCCTACCCCTCTCCCAGTCCCTCCCAGTACCCCCTACCCCTCTCCCAGTCCCGCCCAACCCTCTCCCAGTTGCCCCTACCCCTCTCCCAGTCCCTCCTAACAACCTCCCAGTCCCTTCCAGTTCCTTCTCACTCTCTCCCAATCCCCCCAACCCTCTCCCAATCCCCATAACCCTCTCCCAGTCCCTTCTCACTCTCTCCCAGTCCCTCCCAACCCTCTCCCAGTCCCTCCCAGTCCCTCCCAGTCCCGTCCCTCCACCTTTGGGGTTGTCGCGGGTGTCGAACTCGAAGAGCTTGGTCGGCTTGTGGGGGAAGGAGAAGACGTAGAGTCGCGTCTGCAGCAGCACCAGCAGCCTGGGGGGGGGGGGGGGGGCACACACACCCGCGTGGGGGTCGGCTGGGGGGGCTCCCCCTCCACCTTTTGGGGTGAATCTGAGGGATTTTGGGGTGATTCACGGGGGGGGGTTCCTCCCTCACTTATCGAGGCGCAGCCTGACGGCCAAGACGGCCTTGGGGAAGGTGAACTCCAGCACCAGCTTGTCCTTCCCTTCCCGAGCGTCGTCCCAGATCATCACTGGGAATCCAAAGGAGCAAATCAGAAGGCTCTGAGGGGTCCCCCCCGAAAAATTTGGGGGTCCCCGTCCCCCACCCCACCCCCCGGGGGGCCTCGAGACACTCACCGGAGACGTCGGGGAACTTGGGGCGCGTCCCCCCCCCGACCAGGGCCAAGAGGTTGGAGCGGTTGAGCATCTCGGCCAGGCCCACGCTGCCCACTTGCTCCGCGTCTAGGGGGGGGAAGGGGGGGAACCCCAACGTTTGAGGGGCTCCCCAAAGGTTTAGGGGCTCCTCGAGCACGTAGGGTCACCCCTCAAAGTCTCAGGGTCACCCCCAAAGTCTCAGAGTCACCCCCAAGGCCTTAGGGTCACCCCTAAGGGCCTTGTCTCCCACCCCAAGGGCCTTATGAGGCTGGAAAGAGAGATTTGGGGGCTCCACCTGCTCTGTGTCTCTCTTAGGGTCTCCCCCAAGCCCTTAGGGTCACCCCCAAAGCCTTAGGGTCACCCCCAAAGTCTCAGGGTCACCCCCAAAGTCTCAGGGTCACCCCCAAGCTCTTTGGGTCACCCCTAAGGGCCTTGTAAAGTCTCAGGGTCACCCCCAAGCTCTTTGGGTCACCCCTAAGGGCCTTGTCTCCCACCCCAAGGCCCTTATGAGGCTGGAAAGAGACTTGGGGGCTCCACCTGCTCCATGCCCAGGGGGACCCCAAGATCTGAGGGGCTCCCCGAAAGGTTTAGGGGCTCCTCGAGCACGTAGGGTCACCCCCCAAAGTCTCACGGTCACCCCCAAGCCCTTAGGGACACCCCCAAGCTCTTAGGGTCACCCCTAAGGGCCTTGTCTCCCACCCCAAGGGCCTTATGAGGCTTGAAAGAGAGATTTGGGGGCTCCACCTGCTCCGTGTCTCTCTTAGGGTCTCCCACAAGCCCTTAGGGTCACCCCCAAAGCCTTAGGGTCACCCCCAAAGTCTCAGGGTCACCCCCAAAAGTCTCAGGGTCACCCCCAAGCTCTTTGGGTCACCCCTAAGGGCCTTGTCTCCCACCCCAAGGCCCTTAAGAGGCTGGAAAGAGACTTGGGGGCTCCACCTGCTCCATGCCCAGGGGGACCCCAAGATCTGAGGGACTCCCTGAAAGGTTTAAGGACCCCCTCAAGCTCTTAGGGTCACCCCCAAAGTCTCAGGGTCACCCCCAAAGTCTTAGGGTCACCCCCAAAGCCTTAGGGTCACCCCTAAGGGCCTATGTCTCCCACCCCAAGGCCCTTATGAGGCTGGAAAGAGACTTGGGGGCTCCACCTGCTCCGTGTCCAGGGGGACCCCAAGATCTGAGGGACTCCCTGAAAGGTTTAGGGACCCCCTCGAGCTCTTAGGGTCACCCCCAAAGTCTTAGGGTCACCCCCAAGCTCTTTGGGTCACCCCTAAGGGCCTTGTCTCCCACCCCAAGGCCCTTATGAGGCTGGAAAGAGAGATTTGGGGGCTCCACCTGCTCTGTGTCTCTCTTAGGGTCTCCCCCAAGCCCTTAGGGTCACCCCCAAAGCCTTAGGGACAACCCCAAGCCCTTAGGGTCACCCCTAAAATCGAGGGGAAAACCCCCAAGTCTCTCGTCTCCCACCCCAAGGCCCTTATGAGGCTGGAAAGAGAGATTTGGGGGGAACGAAAGGTCCCTCAGAGACCCCAAAACACACTCCTAATTGACCCCAAACCCTCAAAATTGACCCCAAAAGCCCCTTCATTGATTCCAAAACCCTCTTAACTGATCCCAAACCCTCTTAATTGACCCTAAAAGCCTCTTAATTGATTTCCAAACCCTCAAAATTGACCCCAAAAGCCTCTTAATTGATCCCCAAACTCTCAAAATTGACCCCAAACCCTCTTAATTGACCCTTAAAAGCCTCTTAATTGATCCCCAAACCCTCAAAATTGACCCCAAAAGCCTCTTAATTGATCCCCAAACCCTCTTAATTGACCCTAAAAGCCTCTTAATTGATCCCCAAACCCTCAAAATTGACCCCAAACCCTCTTAATTGACCCCAAACCCTCTTAATTGACCCTAAAAGCCTCTTAATTGACCCCAAACCCTCAAAATTGACCCCAAACCCTCTTAATTGATCCCTAAACCCTCCAAATTGATCCCAAACCCCTCTTAATTGACCCCAAACCCTCTTAATTGACCCCAAACCCTCTTAATTGACCCTAAAAGCCTCTTAATTGATTCTCAAACCCTCTTAATTGACCCCAAACCCTCTTAATTGATCCCCAAACCCTCTTAATTGACCCTGAAAGCCTCTTAATTGATCCCCAAACCCTCTTAATTGACCCTAAAAGCCTCTTAATTGATCCCCAAACCCTCAAAATTGACCCCCAAAGCCTCTTAATTGACCCCAAACCCTCTTAATTGATCCCCAAACCCTCTTAATTGACCCCAAACCCTCTTAATTGACCCCAAAACCCTCTTAATTGACCCCACACCCTCTTAATTGATCCCCAAACCCTCTTAACTGACCCTAAAACCCTCTTAATTGATCCCTAAACCCTCATAATTGACCCTAAAAGCCTCTTAATTGACCCCAAACCCTCAAAATTGACCCCAAAACCCTCTTAATTGATCCCCAAACCCTCTTAATTGATCCCCAAACTGTCTTAATTGACCCTAAAAGCCTCTTAATTGATTCTCAAACCCTCTTAATTGACCCCAAACCCTCAATATTGACCCCAAACCCTCTTAATTGATCCCCAAACCCTCACAATTGGCCCCAAACACCCCCAGGCCCCCCCAGATGTCCGAGTTGTGCCCCAAAAAATCTCACCCAAGTGTCCTTTCTCCACGAGGGGCTCCACGTTGAAGATCCTGACCCCCGAGTCCATGGCCACACAGAAACAGCCTAAAGATACCAAAAAAAGGGGGATTTGGGGGTGAACTTAAGGGGTTTTGGGGGGTCGGGGGGGTCAGGGGGAGGATCTGAGGAGGTGTCAGGGAGCTTGGGGGTCAACGAGGAGGGTTTGGGGTCAATGAAGAGGCTTTTAGGGTCAACGAGGAGGGTTCGGGGATCAATTAAGAGGGTTTGGGAATCAATAAAGAGGCCTTTAGGGTCAATGAAGAGAGTCTGGGGTCAATTAAGAGGGTTTGGGGTCAATGAAGAGGCTCTTAGGGTCAATTAAGAGGGTTTGGGGATCAATTAAGAGGGTTTGGGAATCAATGAAGAGGGTTTGGGGTCGATTAAGAGGCATTTGGGGTCAATTAAGAGGGTTTGGGGTCAATTAAGAGGCTTTTAGGGTCAATTATGAGAGTTTGGGGATCAAGTAAGATGCTTTTAGGGTCAATTATGAGAGTTTGGGTATCAAGTAAGATGCTTTTAGGGTCAATTAAGAGGGTTTGGGGATCAACGAAGGAGGTTTGGGATCAATTAAGAGGGTTTGGTGATCAATTAAGAGGGTTTTAGGGTCAATTTTGAGGGTTTGGGGATCAATTAAGAGGGTTTGGGGTCAATTAAGAGGGTTTGGGGTCAATTAAGAGGGTTTGGGAATCAATAAAGAGGGTTTGAGATCAATTAAGAGGGTTTGGGGATCAATGAAGAGGGTTTGGGGTCAATTAAGAGGCTTTTAGGGTCAATTTTGAGGGTTTGGGGTCAATTAAGAGGCTTTTAGGGTCAATTAAGAGGGTTTGGGAATCAATAAAGAGAGTTTGGGGTCGATTAAGAGGCTTTTAGGGTCAATTAAGAGGGTTTGGGAATCAATTAAGAGGGTTTGGGGTCAATTATGAGGATTTGGGGATCAATTAAGAGGGTTTGGGGTCAATTAAGAGGGTTTGGGGTCAATTAAGAGGGTTTGGGGGTCACTCAAGATGGTTTTGGGTCAATTAAGAGGGTTTGGGAATCATTTAAGAGGGTTTGGGAATCATTTAAGAGGGTTTTAGGGTCAATTAAGAGGGTTTGGGGATCAATTAAGAGGGTTTTGGGTCAATTAAGAAGCTTTTAGGGTCAATTAAGAGGGTTTGGGGTCAATTAAGAAGCTATTAGGGTCAATTAAGAGAGTCTGGGGTCAATTAAGAGGGTTTGGGGATCAATTAAGAGGCTTTTAGGGTCAATTATGAGGGTTTGGGGATCAACGAAGGAGGTTTGGGATCAATTAAGAGGGTTTGGGAATCAATTAAGAGGGTTTGGGGTCAATTTTGAGGGTTTGGGGTCAATTAAGAGGGTTTGGGGATCAATTAAGAGGTTTTTAGGGTCAAATATGAGGGTTTGGTGATCAATTAAGAGGGTTTTAGGGTCAATTTTGAGGGTTTGGGGATCAATTAAGAGGGTTTGGGGTCAATTAAGAGGGTTTGGGGTCAATTAAGAGGCATTTAGGGTCAATTACGAGGATTTGGGGGTCAATTAAGAGAGTTTGGGGGTCAATTAAGAGAGTTTGGAATCAATAAAGAGGGTTTGAGATCAATTAAGAGGGTTTGGGGATCAATGAAGAGGGTTTGGGGATCAATGAAGAGGGTTTGGGGATCAATGAAGAGGCTTTTAGGGTCAATTTTGAGGGTTGGGGTCAATTTAAGAGGCTTTTAGGGTCAATTAAGAGGGTTTGGGAATCAATAAAGAGAGTTTGGGGTCGATTAAGAGGCTTTTAGGGTCAATTAAGAGGGTTTGGAATCAATTAAGAGGGTTTGGGGTCAATTATGAGGATTTGGGAATCAATTAAGAGGTTTGGGGTCAATTATGAGGATTTGGGGATCAATTAAGAGGGTTTGGGGTCAATTAAGAGGGTTTGGGAATCATTTAAGAGGGTTTGGAGTCAATTAAGAGGCTTTTAGGGTCAATTAAGAGGGTTTGGGGATCAATTAAGAGGGTTTTAGGGTCAGTTAAGAGGGTTTGGGGTCAATTAAGAGGGTTTGGGGTCAATTAAGAAGCTATTAGGGTCAATTAAGAGAGTCTGGGGTCAATTTTGAGGGTTTGGGGATCAATTAAGAGGGTTTTAGGGTCAATTATGAGGGTTTGGGCATCAAGTAAGATGCTTTTAGGGCCAATTAAGAGGGTTTGGGAATCAATGAAAAGGGTTTGGGGTCAGTTAAGAGGGTTTGGGGATCAATTAAGAGGCTTTTAGGGTCAATGAAGAGGGTTTGGGGTCAATATAGAGGCTCTTAGGGTCAATTAAGAGGGTTTGGGAATCAATTAAGAGGCTTTTAGGGTCAATTTTGAGGGTTTGGGGATCAATTAAGAGGGTTTGAGGATCAATAAAGAGGGTTTGGGTATCAATTAAGAGGGTTTGGGAATCAATTAAGAGGTTTTTAGGGTCAACGAAGAGGCATTTAGGGTCAATTCAGAAGGTTTGGGGTCAAATAAGAGGTTTTGGGGTCAATTTTGAGGGTTTGGGGTCAATTAAGAGGCTTTTAGGGTCAATTTTGAGGGTTTGGGGGCAATTAAGAGGCTTTTAGGGTCAATTTTGAGGGTTTGGGGGCAATTAAGAGGCTTTTAGGGTCAATTTTGAGGGTTTGGGGTCAATTAAGAGGGTTTTAGGGTCAATTATGAGGGTTTGGGGTCAATTTTGAGGGTTTGGGCTCAATTAAGAGGCTTTTAGGGTCAATGAATAGGGTTTGGGCATCAATTCTGAGCCTTTCGAAGTCCCTTTTTGAGATTTTTTCTTGGGGGATTTCTGGGGACTTTAGGGTCCGTTTTTGGGGTCAATCCTGGCCATTTAAGGGCTTCGGGGTCAATTCTGGGGCCACCTGGAGGTTTTTTTTTTCGGGGTCAGTTCTGGGGAGTTTCGGTGCCTCCCTTGCTGCTTTTTGGGTCCTTTTGAGGCTTTTTGGGGGGTCAATTCTTGGGGTTTTGGGGCCAATTCTGAGGAGTCTGGTGTCTCCTCTCCAGGTTTTGGGGTGTCCCCCCCCCCCCCCCCCCTTCCTCTCCACTCACTCTGGTCCTGGTTGAAGCGGATGCTGTTGACGCCCCGAGCCTGGGCCATGGTTTCCCGCAGCTTGAAGAGGGGGTGAAGGGGGAGCCCCCCCCCCCCCCCCGGGACCCCCAAAACCTCTTCTCGTCCCCTCGAACCCCCCCTATGGCTCCTGTCAACACCGATGGCAGCTGATAGAGCGGGGCTTCCGGTCACGTGGCAGGCAGGCACGCACGGCAGGGCGTTGCCGGTGCCGCCATCTTGGAAGCGGGCGCCATAAGGAATCGCTAGTAGCCGCCATCTTGGAAGCGGGCAGCGTCCGGCGCCGTTGCCTAGCAACGCGCCATCTTGGAAGAGGGCAATGAATCGGGCACCAAAGGCCAGAAAGAGGGATTTTACCTCAAGGAAAAGGCTTTTTTTTTTAACATCAGAGAAGTGATTTTAAATCAAAAAGGAGATTTTACGTCAAGAAAGAGATTTTTACCCCAAGAATAGCAAAAATGACCTCAAAATAAAGGAGAGGTTTACCTCAAAAAAAAGGGAGTTTTACCACCAAAAAAGGGAGTTTTACCTCAAAAAAGAGGAGAGTTTTGCCTCGAAAAAAAGGGAGAGTTTTGCCTCGAAAAAAAGGGAGAGTTTTGCCTCGAAAAAAAGGGAGAGTTTTGCCTCGAAAAAAAGGGAGAGTTTTGCCTCGAAAAAAAGGGAGAGTTTTGCCTCGAAAAAAAGGCAGAGTTTTGCCTCAAAAAAAGGCAGAGTTTTTGCCTCAAAAAAAGGCAGAGTTTTGCCTCAAAAAAAGGCAGAGTTTTGCCTCAAAAAGGGAGAGTTTTGCCTCAAAAAAAGGCAGAGTTTTGCCTCAAAAAAAGGCAGAGTTTTGCCTCAAAAAAAGGCAGAGTTTTGCCTCAAAAAAAGGGAGAGTTTTGCCTCAAAAAAGGGAGAGTTTTGCCTCAAAAAAGGGAGAGTTTTGCCTCAAAAAAGGGGAGAGTTTTGCCTCAAAAAAGGGAGAGTTTTGCCTCAAAAAAAGGGAGAGTTTTGCCTCAAAAAAGGGAGAGTTTTGCCTCAAAAAAAGGAGAGTTTTGCCTCAAAAAAGGGAGAGTTTTGCCTCAAAAAAGGGAGAGTTTGCCTCAAAAAAAGGGAGAGTTTTGCCTCAAAAAAGGGAGAGTTTTGCCTCAAAAAAGGGAGAGTTTGCCTCAAAAAAGGGAGAGTTTTGCCTCAAAAAGGGAGAGTTTTGCCTCAAAAAAAGGGAGAGTTTTGCCTCAAAAAAAGGAGAGTTTTGCCTCAAAAAAGGGAGAGTTTTGCCTCAAAAAAGGGAGAGTTTTGCCTCAAAAAAGGAGAGTTTTTGCCTCAAAAAAGGGAGAGTTTTGCCTCAAAAAAAGGGAGAGTTTTGCCTCAAAAAAAGGGAGAGTTTTGCCTCAAAAAAAGGGAGAGTTTTGCCTCAAAAAAGGGAGAGTTTTGCCTCAAAAAAGGGAGAGTTTTGCCTCAAAAAAGGGAGAGTTTTGCCTCAAAAAAGGGAGAGTTTTGCCTCAAAAAAGGGAGAGTTTTGCCTCAAAAAAGGGAGAGTTTTGCCTCAAAAAAGGGAGAGTTTTGCCTCAAAAAAGGGAGAGTTTTGCCTCAAAAAAGGGAGAGTTTTGCCTCAAAAAAGGGAGAGTTTTGCCTCAAAAAAGGGGAGAGTTTTGCCTCAAAAAAAGGGAGAGTTTTGCTCAAAAAAAGGGAGAGTTTTGCCTCAAAAAAAGGGAGAGTTTTGCCTCAAAAAAAGGGAGAGTTTTGCCTCAAAAAAGGGAGAGTTTTGCCTCAAAAAAAGGGAGAGTTTTGCCTCAAAAAAAGGGAGAGTTTTGCTCAAAAAAGGGAGAGTTTTGCCTCAAAAAAGGGAGAGTTTTGCCTCAAAAAAAGGGAGAGTTTTGCCTCAAAAAAAGGAGAGTTTTGCCTCAAAAAAAGGGAGAGTTTTGCCTCAAAAGCAGTGAATTTTCCCTCAGAGAAGGAGCATTTGCTCCAGGAGAGGAGATTGATTCACCTCGAGGGGATTTTACCTCAAAAAAAGTGTGTTTTTTACCTCAAAAAAGGTAAATTTTGCCTCACAAATCACTTTTTTTTTCACCTCAGAGAAGAGATTTTACTTCAGGAATTGGGAGTTTGGCCTCAGGAAAGAGAGATTTTCACCTCTGGGAAGAGAGATTTTTCGCTTTGAGGTATTTTACCTCAAGAAAAATCAATTTTATCTCCAGAAAAGTCATTTTTACCTCATGGAATTGATTTTACCTCAGGAAGGAGGATTTTTCACCCAAGAATTGGGGTTTTACCTCAGAAAAGGAGATTTGACCTCAGGAAAGGGACAAAGTACCTCAAGGAGACAGTTTTACCTCAAAAAAAGGAAGACTTTGCCTCAAAAAGGGAAGAATTTGCCTCAAAAAATCGGTTTAATGCTAAAAACGGAGGTTCTACCTCAAAAAATTGGTTTAATGTTGAAACGTGAAGGTTTTACCTCAAAAAAAATTGGTTTAATGTCAAAAAGTGAAGGTTCTACCTCAAAAAAATGGGTTTAAGGTCGAAAAATGAAGGTTTTACCTCAAAAAAAAACTGTTTTAAGGTCGAAAAGTGAAGATTCTACCTCAAAAAAATTGGTTTAAGGTCAAAAAGTGAGGATTCTACCTCAAAAAATTGGTTTAATGTTGAAAGGTGAAGGTTCTACCTCAAAAAAATTGGTTTAAGGTCCAAAAAAGTGAGATATTGACATCCAGTTTTTCTTTTTTACCTCAGGAAATGTTTTTTTTTTACCTTTAAAAAGGTGAATTTTAGGGTTTTCCCTCAGGAAAGTTTCTTTTTTTGGGCCTCAGGGGAGGTTCGGCTCGAGGAAAAGGCGACTTCAGCCCCAAACTCGGGCCCAATTTTCAGTTTCGGGGAAGGACCAGGGAGAGATTTTGGGGTCCTTACGCCCCCCAAACCCCCAACCCACTCCCCAAACCCCAAAATCAACACCGATCTCCTCCTCTCAAGGAGTTTTAATGGCATAAAAAACCCCCAAAATGGACCTTTGGGGAGGTCCGTGAAGGCTTTGGGGGTCCCTGAAGGCTTTGGGGGGTGTCCTTGAAGGCTTCGGGGGGGGGGTCCCTGAAGGTTTTGGGGTGTCCTCCCCTCCTCCTCTTCACTTGATGCACTCCATGACGTGGATCTGGAGGGTGTCCATGTCTGGAGCTTTGTATTGGCACTTGGGGCAGGAGAGCTCGGGCTCCTCCTCGGGGGGTGCGCGGGGACCCCCGAAACCTGCCGGGGGAGGAAAGGGTTAAAAAAGAACCCCTCCACCTGCATCCCCAAAAAAAAAAATTTGGGGTTCAAAGGGAGGGAGGAGGGAATTGGGGCCTCACCGGGAGCCGAGGGGGGACGAGGGTCCGAGTGGCGGTTGCGCATCTCGTCCAGGCGAGCGCTGAGAGGAGGCAAGAGTTGGGGGGTCAGAAGGGGGATTTGGGGGGAAAAGGGGGAGGTTTGGGGGAAAAAGAGGGGGTTTGGGGGGGAAAAGAGGGGGTTTGGGGGGGGAAAAGAGGGGGTTTGGGGGGGGAAAAGAGGGGGTTGGGGGGGAAAAGAGGGGGTTGGGGGGTGGAAAAGAGGGGGTTGGGGGGGGAAAAGAGGGGGTTGGGGGGGGAAAAGAGGGGGTTGGGGGGGAAAAGAGGGGGTTGGGGGGAAAAGGGGGGGTTGGGGGGGGAAAAGGGGGGGTTGGGGGGGGAAAAGGGGGGGTTGGGGGGAAAAGAGGGGGTTGGGGGGGAAAAGGGGGGGCTGGGGGGGGAAAAGGGGGGGTGGGGGGGGAAAAGGGGGGGTTGGGGGGGAAAAGGGGGAGGTTTGGGGGGGAAAAGGGGGAGGTTTGGGGGGGAAAAGGGGGAGGTTTGGGGGGGAAAAGGGGGAGGTTTGGGGGGGAAAAGGGGGAGGTTTGGGGGGGAAAAGGGGGAGGTTTGGGGGGGAAAAGGGGGAGGTTTGGGGGGGAAAAGGGGGAGGTTTGGGGGGGAAAAGGGGGAGGTTTGGGGGGGAAAAGGGGGAGGTTTGGGGGGGAAAAGGGGGAGGTTTGGGGGGGGAAAAGGGGGAGGTTTGGGGGGGGAAAAGGGGGAGGTTTGGGGGGGGGAAAGGGGGAGGTTTGGGGGGGGAAAGAGACAGATTTTAGGAGAAAGAAGGTGGATTTTGGGGCCAAAGAGAAGTGGGTTTTGGGCGAAAAAGAAGTGGGTTTTGGGGGGAAAGAGAAATGGGTTTTGGGAGAAAAAGAAGTGGGTTTTGGGGCCAAAGAGAACTGGGTTTTGGGGCCAAAGAGAAGGGGGTTTTGGGAGAAAAAGAAGTGGATTTGGGGGCCAGAGAGACATGGATTTGGGGGCGAAAGAAGGTGGATTTTGGGGCGAAAGATAAGTGAGTTCGGAGAGACAAAGAAGTGGATTTGGGGAGAAAAAGAAGTGGATTTTGGGGCCAAAGAGAAGTGGGTTTTGGGGTGAGAGAGACGTGGATTTTGGGAGAAAAAGAAGTGGATTTTGGGGCAAAAGAGACGGATTTTAGGAGGAAGAAGGTGGATTTTGGGACCAAAGAAACGTGGATTTGGGGGCAAAAAAGAAGTGGGTTTTGGGAGAAAAAGAAGTGGATTTTGGGGCCAAAGAGAAGTGGGATTTTGGGGCCAAAGAGAAGTGGGATTTTGGGGCGAAAGAGAAGTGGGATTTTGGGGCGAAAGAGAAGTGGGATTTTGGGGCACAGGGAGGGATTTCAGGAGAAAAAAAGGTGGATTTGGAGGCACAGGGAGGGAATTGGGGGCAAAAAGAGGTGGAGTTGGGGGTGAAAGAGAAGTGGGTTTTGGGGCTAAAGAGAAGTGGGGTTTGGGGCAAAAAAGAAGTGGATTTTGGGGTGAAAGAGACGTGGATTTTAGGAGAAAAAAGGTGGATGTTGAGGCTGAAGAGGTGGATTTGGAGGCACAGGGAGGGAATTGGGGGCAAAAAAAGTGAATTTTGGGGCAAAAGAGGTGGATTTGGAGGCAAAAAATAGTTAGATTTTTGGGTGCAGGGACGGGTTTTTGGGTCATAGAGGAGGGTTTGGGGCTCAGAGCGGAGGGTTTGGGGCTCAGAGAGGAGGGTTTGGGGGTTGAGGGTTTTGGGGTTGACTGACCGAGCGCTGCCCTCGCTCTGCAGCCGCAGCCTCAGCTGCTCCAGCGCCGCCTGCAGAGCCTCTCTCTGGGCATGGAGCTGCTCCCGCGCCGCCCGCTCGGCCGCAAAGTCCGCACGGAAGATCTCGGCCTGCGCCACCACCACACGCGTGTCCCCACGGGCCACCCACGGCCACTCCGCTGGCCCCAAGGGCCACCCAGGGCCACGCCAGGGCCATGCCAGTAGCCCCAAGGGTCAACAAGGGTCATTCCAGTGTCCCCAAGGGCCATTCCAGTGTCCCCAAAGATCAATAAGAATCATCAAGGGTCACCAAGGGTCAATAAGGGCCATTCCAGTGTCCCCAAGGGTCATCAAAGACCATTTCGGTGTCCCCAAAGGTCAATAAGAATCATCAAGGGTCACTCCAGTGTCCCCAAGGGACATCAAAGGCCATTCCAGTGTCCACAAGGATCACCAAGGACCATTCCAGTGTCCCCAAGGGTCACCAAGCATCATTCTCTTGTCCCCAAGGGTCATTCCAGTGGCCCCAAGGGTCATCAAGGGCCATTCCAGTGTCCACAAGGATCACCAAGCATCATTCTCTTGTCCCCAAGGGTCATTCCAGTATCCTCAAGGGTCATCAAGGGCCATTCCAGTGTCCCCAAAGGTCAATAACAATCATCAAGGGTCACCAAGGGTCAATAAGGGTCATTCCAGTGTCCCCAAGGGTCAACAAGTGCCATTTCAGTGTCCACAAGGATTACCAAGCATCATTCTCTTGTCCCCAAGGGTCATTCCAGTGGCCCCAAGGGTCCTCAAGGACCATTCCAGTGTCCCCAAGGGACATCAAGGGCAGAGCCAGGGCCAGCCCAGGGGCCCCAAGGGTCACCAAGGGCCATTCCAGTGTCCCCAAGAATCATCAAGGGTCACCAAGGGTCAATAAGGGTCATTCCAGTGTTCCCAAGGGTCCCCAAGGGTCATTCCAGTGTCCCCAAGGGTCATTCCAGTGTCCCCAAGGGTCACCAAGCATCATTCTATTGTCCCCAAGGGCCATTCCAGTGGCCCCAAAAGTCATCAAGAATCATCAAGGGTCATCAAAGGTCACCAAGGTCCATTCCAGTGTCCCCAAGGGACGTCAAGGGCCATTCCAGTGTCCCCAGGTGTCCCCATGGCCGAGCCAGGGCCAGCCCAGGGGCCCCAAGGGTCACCAAGGGCCGTTCCAGTGACCCCAAGGGCCATTCCAGTGTCCCCAAGGGTCATCAAGGGTCAATAAGGGACATTCCAGTGTCCGCAAGGGTCACCACAGGTCATTCCAGTGTCCACAAGGATCACCAAGCATCATTCTATTGTCCCCAAGGGCCATTCCAGTGTCCCCCAAAGGTCAATAAGAATCATCAAGGATCACCAACGGTCAACAAGGGCCATTCCAGTGTCCCCAAGGGCCATTCCAGTGTCCCCAAGGGCCATCAAGGGCCACTCCAGTGTCCTCAAGGACCATTCTAGTGTCTACAAGGGACCAGAAGCCATTCCTGTCCCTGTCCCCAAGCCTTAGTGTCCCTGGTGTCCCTGTCCCCATGTCCCCACCTGTGCCCCGAGCCCAGGGGACGCTCTGGGGTTGTCCCCGTGTCCCCACCTGTGCCCTGAGGACGGGGACGCTCTCGAGGGCCGCTCGGTCCTTCTCTCGCTGCTCCTTGAGCCTGTCGATCAGCTCCTGCTTGGCTGCCAGAGCCTCCTCGGCCGCTCGAAGCTGCTCCCGAGCCTCCTGCAGCTCCTGCCACCCGCCCTGAGGGGACAGCGGGGGACACCCCTGGCACTCGGGGACACCCCCGGGGACACCCTCGGCCTCCTCCTCTCACCCCTTCACCTGTCCCCACATCCCTTCTCTCCATGTCACTCACCCCTGTGACCTTATCCCCACCCCTCGGCCTTATCTCCAAGCCACCTGCCCTGTGTCCCCGACATGTCCCCATGTCCTCCCGTCCCCTCCAGCCCCCCTGTCCTTATCCCCATGTCACCCACCCTGTCTCCATGTCACCCGCCCTGGGTCCCTGTCCCCGTACCTGTCCCTATCCCCCTCTCTCTGTTCCCCTGGTCCTGTGGCCCTGCACCTGTCCCCATACCTGTCCCTGTCCCCGTGTGCCCCCCCGATGTCCCTGTCCCCTGTCCCCATACCTGTCCCTGTCCCCGTGTGCCCCCCCAATGTCCCTGTCCCCTGTCCCCATAACTGTCCCTGTCCCCGTGTGCCCCTCAGATGTCCCTGTCCCCATGTGCCCCCTAGATGTCCCCATACCTGTCCCTGTCCCCGTGTGCCCCCAGATGTCTCCATGTGCCCCCCAGATGTCCCTGCCCCCATCCCTGTCCCTGTGTGCCCCCCAGATGTCCCCATCCCTGTCCCCATCCCTGTCCCTGTCCCCATGTCCCGTCCCTGTCCCCATGTGCCCCCAATGTGTCCCTGTACCTGTCCCCATGTCCCCATACCTGTCCCTGTCCCCGTGTGCCCCCTAGATGTCCCTGTCCCCTGTCCCCATGCCTGTCCCTGTCCCTGTGTCCCCATGCCTGTCCCTGTCCCCATGTGCTCCCCAGATGTCCCTGTCCCTATGTCCCCATACCTGTCCCCATGTGCCCCCCAGATGTCCCTATCCCCATGTCCCTATGCCTGTCCCTGTCCCCGCGTGCCCCCCCAGTTGTCCCCATACCTGTCCCTGTCCCCTGTCCCCGTGTGCCCCCCAGACGTCCCCATCCCTGTCCCCGTGTCCCCGTCCCTGTGTGACCCCCAGACGTCCCCGTACCTGTCCCTGTCCCCTGTCCCCGTGTCCCCCGCGGATGTGGCCGTCGTACTCCTGGAAGAGGTGGTGATAGGCCACCTGCAGCTGCACCAGCTTCCGCCTGAGGGGACACGGGGACAGCGGGTGACACCCCCTCCATGGCCCCATACCCCCCCAACCCCCTCCTCGTGTCCCCATGTCCCCCTGGCGTCCCCTGTCCTCTCCACAACTTCCCATGTCCCCTGTCCCCACCATATCCTCGTGGCCCCACCGTGTCCCTGTGTCCCCAGGTCCCCTCATATCCCCTGTCCCCACCGTCTCCTTGTGTCCCCACTTTGTGTTCCTTGTCTCCGCTTCTCCTTGCTGTCCCCAGCCCCCTGTCCCCTCACGTCCCCAGCAGCCCCCAGTGTCCCCTGTGTCCCTATCTCCCTTCCGTGTCTCCTGCTCCCTGTCCCCTCCATGTCCCCTGTCCTCCCTGTGACCCCTGTCCCCCTCATGTCTCCCATCTCCACTCTGTCCCCCGTCCCCTCTCTGTCCCCACATCCTTTCTTCTTGCTACCCCCATCCCATGTCCCCCATGCTCCCCTCCATGTCCCCTGTCCCCTCTGTGTCTCCCATCTCCCCTCTGTCCCCCACCATGTCCCCTGTCCTCTCCGTGTCTCCCATCTCCCCTCTGTCCCCTCTGTGTCCCCACATCCCTTCTTCTTGCTACCCCCATCCCCCCCATTCTCCCTTCTGTGTCCCCTGTCCCCTCCGTCTCTCCCATCTGCCCTCTGTCCCCATCCCCTCCTTATCCCCTGTCCCCTCTATGTCTCCCACCTCTCCTCTGTCCCCTGTGCCCTCCTTGACCCCTCTGTGTCCCTTGTCCCCTCTGTGTCTTGTGTCTCCTGTCCCCTCCGTGTCTCCCATCTCCCCTCTGTCCTCTCCGTGTCCCCCGTCCCCCCATGTCCCTCACTTCTCCTCTGCCCCCTGTCCCCTCTGTGTCCCCATGTCCCTTCTTCTTGCTACCCCCATGTCCCCCATGCTCCCCTCTGTGTCCCCTCTCCCCCCATGTCCCCCATCTCTCTGTGTCCCTATCTCCCCTCCGTGTCCCTGTCCCCCTCGTGTCTCCCATCTCCCCTCTGTCCCCTCTGTGTCCCCAGTCCCCTGTGTCTCCCGTGTCCCCTCTGTGTCCCCACGTCCCTTCTTCTTGCTACCCCCATCCCCCCATGTCCCCCATGCTCCCCTCCGTGTCCCCTCTCCCCCCATGTCTCCCACCTCCTCTCTGTCCCGTCCCCTCCACATCCCCTGTCCCCTCCATGTCCCCTATCTCTCTGTCCCCTGTCCCCTGTGTCCCCTGTCCCCCCAGTGTCCCTATCTCCCCTCAGTGTCCCCTGTCCTCCCTGTGTCTCCCATCTCCCCTCTGTCCCCTGTCCCTTCTGTGTCCCCTGTCCCCCTTGTGTCTCCCATCTCCCCTCTGTCCCCTGCCCCTTCTGTGTCCCCACGTCCCTTTTTCTTGCTACTCCCATCCCTCATGTCCCCCTGTCCCCTCCATGTCCCCTGTCCTCCCTGTGTCCCCTGTCCCCTCACTGTCTCCTATCTCCCCTCTGTCCCCTGTCCCATGTCCCCACGTCCCTTCTTCTTGCTAGCCCCATCCCATGTCCCCCATGCTCCCCTCCGTGTCCCCTGTCCCCGTCGTGTCTCCCATCTCCCCTCTGTCCCCTGACCCCTCCGTGTCCCCTGTCCCCTCCGTGTCCCCTGTCCCCCTCGTGTCTCCCATCTCCCCTCTGACCCCTGTCCCCTCTGTGTACCCCATCCCATGTCCCCCATGCTCCCCTTCGTGTCCCCTGTCCCCCTCGTGTCTCCTGTCTCCCCTCTGTCCCCATGTCCCTTCTTCTTGCTACCCCCATGTTCCCCTCCATGTCCCCTGTCCTCCCCGTGTCTCCCATCTCCCCTCTGACCCCTGTCCCCTCTGTGTCCCCTGTCCCCTCCGTGACCCGTCCCCCTCGTGTCTCCCATCTCCCCTCTGTCCCCTGTCCCCCCTGTGTCTCCTGTCTCCCCTCTGTCCCCTCTGTGTCCCCACGTCCCTTCTTCTTGCTACCCCCATGTTCCCCTCCGTGTCCCCTGTCCCCCCTGTGTCTCCTGTCTCCCCTGTCCCCCCCCCATGTCCCCCGTGTCCCCCCTACTCACTTCTCCTCGGTCCCCGCGAGTCTCTCGGCCCTGAGCGCAGCCTCCAGGCTCTGTGTCTGCAGCCGCAGCTGGTCGAGCTGCAGCCGCTGCTGCCCTGTGGCCTCCTCCAGCGTCCGGCACCGCGACTCCGCACACGCCAACCTGACACACACACACACCTGTCACCTGGGGACACCCAGGGACACCCGCATGGCCACCCACAGCCACCCAAAGAGCCACCCAAAGTCAACTAGTGTCACCTGCAGCCACCCAGAGTCACCTGGAATCAACTAGTGTCACCTACAGCCACCCAGAGCCACCTGGAACTACCCAGAGCTACCTGGAGTCAACTAGTGTCACCTGGAATCACCCAGAGCCACCCAGAGAGCCACCCAGAGTCAACTAATGTCACCTGGAGTCACCTGGAAACAACTGGAATCACCTGGAGTCACTTGGAGCCACCCCAGGGGGCACCTGGAGCCACCCAGAGTCATCTGGAGCCACCTGGAATCAACCTAGTGTCACCTGGGATCAAGTAGCGTCACCTAGAAGCACCTGGAGCCACCTAATGCCACCTGGAGTCAGTCAGTGTCACCTGAGGCCACCAGGGGGTCAACCAGCGCCACCTAGAGGCACCTGGGGTCACCCACAGCCACCTGGAGGCACCCAAAGTCAACTAGCGCCACCTGGAGACACCCAGAGAGCCACCTGGAGTCAACTAGTGTCACCTGCAGCCACCCAGAGTCACCTGGAGGCACCTGGAGTCAACTAGTGTCACTTGGAGCCACCCTGGGGGTACCTGGAGACGCCCAGAGAGCCACCTAGAGTCACCCAGAGTCACCTAGTGTCACCCAGAGCCACCTGGAGTCAACTAATGTCACTTGAAGCCACCCCAGGGGCACCTGGAGACACCCAGAGAGTCACCTGGAGTCAACTAGTGTCACTTGCAGCCACCCAGAGTCACCTGGAAACACCTGGAATCAACCTAGTGTCACCTGGAACCACCCAGAGCCACCTGGAGTCAACTAGTGTCACCTGGAATGACCTGGAGGCACCTGGAGTCACCTAGTGTCACCTGCAGCCACCCTGGGGGCACCTGGAGCCACCCAGAGAGCCACCCAGAGTCAACTAGCGTCACCTAGAGCTACCCAGAGTCACCTGGAGTCAACTAGTGTCACTTGGAGCCACCCCAGGGGCACCTGGAGACACCCAAAGAGTCACCTGGAGTCAACTAGTGTCACCTACAGCCACCCAGAGCCACCTAGAGTCAGTCAGTGTCACCTGGAGCCACCCTAGAAGCACCTGCAGCCACCCAGAGTCACCTGGAGTCAACTAGTGTCACCTGGAGCCACCTGGAATCAACCTAGTGTCCCCTAGGATCAACTAGTGTCAGCTAGAAGTACCTGGAGCCACCTAATGCCACCTGGAGTCAGTCAGTGTCACCTGAGGCCACCTGGGGGGGTCAACCAGTGCCACCTAGAGGCACCTGGGGTCACCCACAGCCACCTGGAGGCACCCAAAGTCAACTAGCGCCACCTGGAGACACCCAGAGAGCCACCTGGAGTCAACTAGTGTCACCTGCAGCCACCCAGAGTCACCTGGAGGCACCTGGAGTCAACTAGTGTCACTTGGAGCCACCCTGGGGGTACCTGGAGACGCCCAGAGAGCCACCTAGAGTCACCCAGAGTCACCTGGAGTCACCCAGAGTCACCTGGAGTCAACTAATGTCACTTGAAGCCACCCCAGGGGCACCTGGAGACACCCAGAGAGTCACCTGGAGTCAACTAGTGTCACTTGGAGCCACCCAGAGTCACCTGGAAACACCTGGAATCAACCTAGTGTCACCTGGAACCACCCAGAGCCACCTGGAGTCAACTAGTGTCACCTGCAGCCACCCTGGGGGCACCTGGAGCCACCCAGAGAGCCACCTGGAGTCAACTAGTGTCACCTGGAATGACCTGGAGGCACCTGGAGTCACCTAGTGTCACTTGGAGCCACCCTGGGGGCACCTGGAGCCACCCAGAGAGCCACCCGGAGTCAACTAGCGTCACCTAGAGCTACCCAGAGTCACCTGGAGCCACCTGGAGTCAACTAGTGTCACTTGGAGCCACCCCAGGGGCACCTGGAGACACCCAGAGAGCCACCCGGAGTCAACTAGTGTCACCTACAGCCACCCAGAGCCACCTAGAGTCAGTCAGTGTCACCTGCAGCCACCCTAGAAGTACCTGCAGCCACCCAGAGTCACCTGGAGTCAACTAGTGTCACCTGGAGCCACCTGAAGACACCTGGAATCAACCTAGTGTCCCCTAGGATCAACTAGTGTCACCTAGAAGCACCTGGAGTCACCTGAGGCCACCTGGGGGGTCAACCAGTGCCACCTAGAGGCACCTGGGGTCACCCACAGCCACCTGGAGGCACCTGGAGTCACCTAGTGTCACCTGGAACCACCCAGAGCCACCTGGAGTCAACTAGTGTCACTTGGAGCCACCCAGAGTCATCTGGAGCCACCTGAAAACACCTGGAATCAACTAGTGTCACTTGGAGCCACCTGAAGGCACCTGGAGACACCCAGAGAGCCACCCGGAGCCAACTAGTGTCACCTGCAGCCACCCAGAGTCACCTGGAGCTACCTGGAAACACCTGGAATCAACCTAGTGTCACCTGGGATCAAGTAGTGTCACCTAGAAGCACCTGGAGCCACCTAATGCCACCTGGAGTCAGTCAGTGTCACCTGGAGCCACCCTAGAAGCACCTGGAGTCAACTAGAGTCACCTGGAGCCACCTGGAGCCACCCAGTGTCACTTGGAGCCACCCAGGGGGCACCTGGAGACACCCAGGGGGCACCTGGAGACACCTGGAAACACCCTAGTGTCACCTGGGATCAAGTAGTGTCACCTAGAAGGTCCCTCAGTGCCAGCTGGAGTCACCTGAGGTCAGTCAGTGCCACCAGGAGCCACCAGGGGGAGCCACCTAGAGTCAGTCAGTATCACATGGAGCCACTGGGGGGGGGGGTGTGTGCCAAACAGCGCCACCTAGAGGCACCTGGGGTCACCTACAGCCACCTGGGGTCACCTGGAACCATTCAGTGTCCCCCCCATTAAACGCCCACTGCCTCCCAGTGCCCCCCAGTCCCCTCCCAGTCCCTCCCAGTGTGGCTCCACCTGTGCTGGAGGGCGTCCCTGTCCCTGCGGCCGCTCTCCAGCCGTCCCTGGCTCTCGCGCAGCTCTCCCAGCAGCGACGTCACCTGCGCCCTCACCGACCCCTGCTCCTGCTGCACCACCAGTGCACACCAGTTCACACCAGTTCAGCCCCGCCCTGACCTCCCACTGCCCCTCCCAGAGCAGCCCCAGTGCTCCCAGTCACCCCCAGTGACCCCTAGAACCCACCCAGTGCTCCCAAAGCATCTAGTTCCCCTCCCAGTGCCCCCAGTTCCCCTCCCAGTGCTCTCAGTCCCCCTCCCAGTCCCTCCCAGTGCTCCCAGAGCTTCTAGTTTCTCTCCCAGTGCTCCCAGTTCACGCCTGAGAGTTCCCACTGCCCCTCCCAGAGCTCCCACTGACCCTCCCAGAGCATCCCCAGTGCTCCCAGTCACCCGCAGCTCCCCTCCCAGTGCTCCCAGTGCCCCTCCCAGTGCTCCCAGCTACCCTCCCAGTCCCTCCCAGTGCTCCCAGCTCCCCTCCCAGTGCTCCCGAAGCTTCTAGTTTCCTTCCCAGTGCTCCCAGTCCCCCTCCCAGTGCTCCCAAAGCTTCTAGTTTCCCTCCCAGTGCCCCCAGCTCCCCTCCCAGTGCCCCCAGTCCTCCCAAAGCTCCTAGTTCCGTTCCCAATGCTCCCAGTCTCCCTCCCAGTCCCTCCTAGTGCTCCCAGTTCACCCCCCAAAGCTCCCACTGCCCCTCCCAGAGCATTCCCAGTGCTCCCAGTCACCCCCATCTCCCCCCTAGAGCCCTCCCAGTGCTCCCAAAGCTCCTCGTTCCCCTCCCAGTGCTCCCAAAGCTTCTGGTTTCCCTCCCAGTGCTCCCAGTTCACCCCCCCAAAGCTCCCAATGCCCCTCCCAGAGCAGCCCCAGTGCTCCCAGTCACCCCCATCTCCCACCTAGAGCCCTCCCAGTGCTCCCAAAGCTCCCAGTGCCCCTCCCAGTGTCCCCCAGTCCCCCTCCCAGTGCTCCCAGTGCCTCACCTCCAGCTCCCTCCTCAGGGCCTCCATCTTCTCCGCTGCCTCCTTGGCTGCCGCCTCCGCCCTGGCCTCAGCCTGAGCTGCTGCCTCTCGCGCTGCCGCCAGCCTCGGGGGGACAACCGTGTCCCCAAGGGTCCCCAAACGCCCCCAAATGGCCCCAAAACTGACCCCAAGGGTCCCCAAACGCCCCCAAATGGCCCCAAAACTGACCCCAAAGGTCATCTAACATCCACAAAGGGCCCCAAATGACCCCAAATATCACTAAATGCTGCCAAACGTCCCCCAAACGTCACTAAATGGCCCCAAACCTGACCCTTAGTGTCCCCAAGTGTCCGGAAACGTCCCCGAGTGTCCTCGAAACTGACCCCAAGTGGCCCCAAAACTGACCCAAAACATCCCCCAATGGCCCCAAAAGGGCTCTAAATGTCCCCAAACTGACACCAAATATCCCCAAAAATGGCCCCAAATGGCCCCCAACCCCCCCCCAAGGTCCCTAAAACTGACCCCAAAGGGCCCCAAATGACCCCAAAGGGCCCTAAATGACCCCAAATGACCCCAAAGGGCCCCAAACGTCCCTAAAACTGACCCTAAATGGCCCCAAACGACCACAAAACTGACCCTGAATGTACCCAAATGACTCCCAATGTCCCCAAACTGAACCCAAATGTCCCCAAAACTGACCCTGAATGTCCCCAAATGACCCCAAAGGGCCCCAAACGTCTCCAAATGTCCCCAAAACTGACCCTGAATGTCCCCAAATGTCCTCAAATGTCCCCAAACTGACCCAAAATGTCACCACATGTCCCCCAAATGCCTCAAAACGTCCCCAAAACTGACTCTAAACGTCCTCAAACATCACTAAATGGCCCCAAACGACCCCAACACTGACCCAAATGCCCTCCAAATGCCCCTAAATGTCCCCAAAATTGACCCTGAATGTCCCCAAATGCCCCCAAACTGACCCCCCAAGGGGCCCTAAACGACCCCAGGTGACCTCAAAGGGCCCCAAAATGTCACCAAATGTCCCCCAAATGCCTCAAAATGTCCCCAAAACTGACCCCAAGTGTCCTCAAGCGTCACTAAATGGCCCCAAATGACCCCAAAGGTCTCCAAACGACCCCAAAGTGCCCAAAACTGACCCCAAACATCCCCAAATGGCCCCAGAAGGTCTCTAAATGTCACCGAATGCCCCAAAACTGACACTGAGTATCCCCAAGTGACCCCCAAAGGGCCCTAAACGACCCCAAATGTCCCCAAACTGAACCCAAAGGGCCCCAAAACTGACCCTGAATGTCCCCAAAGGGCCCTAAACAACCCCAAATGACCCCAAACGACCCCAAATGTCACTAAATGTCCCCCAAATGCCTCAAAACGTCCCCAAACCTGACTCCAAACGTCCTCAAACGTCACTAAATGGCCCCAAACGACCCCAACACTGACCCCGAATGTCCCCAAATGTCCCCGAATGTCCCTTACTCGGTCTCAGCCGCCGCCAGTCGCTGCCTCAGCTGCTCCAGGGAGCTGAGGGGACAACAATGGGTTAAAAAGAAGGGATCTGGGGGGTTCAGGAGGGAAGGGGAGGGTCTCACCTGGGGGGGGCAGCCGGGTCCGGGTCCAGGGGGTGACACGGGGGGACAGGGACATCGGGGGCCTGGGCGGGAGAGAGGGGTTTGGGGACATCAGGGAGAGTCTCTGGGGACATTAGGGGGCTCTGGGGACACTGAGGGGACGTGAGGGGGATCTGGAGGGGCTTTCGGGGACGCTGAGGGGACAAGAGGGGACAATGGGGACTCTCTGGGGACATGGAGGGGGCGGATCTAGGGACCCCGAGGGGACACAGGGCGTGTTGGGGACCCTCTGGGGACACTGAGGGGGATTGGAGACACTCTGAGTGGACGTTGGTGGCTCTGAGGATGCTCTGGGGACCCCGAGGGGACATCAGAGACCATCGTGGACACTCTAGGGACACTCTGGGGACCGCGAGGGGACACGGAGGGGCTTTGGGGACCTTCTGGGGACCCCGAGGGGACACACGAGGGGGTTGGGGACCCTCTGGGGACTCTGAGCGGACATTGGTGGCTCTGAGGATGCTCTGGGGACCCCGAGGGGACATGGGAGGGGATCTGGGGACCCCGAGGTGAGACTCCGAGAGGACACAAGGGGGTTGGGGACCCTCTGAGGACACTGAGGGGACATTGGTGGTTCTAAGGATGCTCTGGGGACCCCGAGGGAACACAGGAGTGGATCTGGGGACACTGAGGGGACATTAGTGACACTCTGAAGACACTGAGGGAATATGGAAAGGACATGGGGGGACACTGGGGACCCTGAGGGGACATGGGGGGGTTGGAGACACTCTGAGTGGACATCGGTGGCTCTGAGGATGCCCTGGGGACCCTGAGGGGACACGGGAGGGGATCAGGGGACCCTGAGGGGACATGGGAGGGGATCCGGGGACCCTGAGGGGACATGGGAGGGGCTCTGAGGTGACATGAGGGGGTTGGGGACACTCTGGGGACTCTGAGTGGACTTTGGTGGCTCTGAGGATGCTCTGGGGACCCTGAGGGGACACGGGAGGGGCTCTGGGAACACTCTGGGGACTCTGAGTGGACATTGGTGGCTCTGAGGATGCTCTGGGGACCCTGAGGAGACACAGGAGGGGATCCGGGAACCCCGAGGGGACATGGAGGGGCACTCTGAGGTGACATGAGGGGGTTGGAGACACTCTGAGTGGCCATTGGTGGCTCTGAGGATGCTCTGGGGACCCTGAGGGGTCATGGGAGGGGACTCTGAGAGGACACAAGGGGGTTGAGGACCCTCTGGGGACTCTGAGTGGACATTGGTGGCTCTGAGGATGCTCTGGGGACCCCGAGGGGACACGGGAGGGGATCTGGGGACCCCGAGGTGAGACTCCGGGAGGACACAAGGGGGTTGGGGACCCTCTGAGGACACTGAGTGAACATTGGTGGTTCTAAGGATGCTCTGGGGACCCTGAGGGGACACGGGAGGGGACTCTGAGAGGACACGAGGGGGTCGGGGACCCTCTGGGGACTCTGAGTGGACACTGGTGGCTCTGAGGATGCTCCGAGGGCCCACGGGGCGGGGCTTGGTGACACGTTGGGGACAGTGCTGGGTACCGGGGTGGGTGTGCGTCCGCGGAGGCTCTCGACGAGGGCCCTGGCCTGGCCTGCTCGGCAGCGCAGCAGCTCCCGCTCGGCCCCGCGCAGGGACTGCAGGCGCCGCAGCTCCTCGCAGCGAGCGCGTACGCACTCCGTGCTGCGCCGCAGGGCCCCTGGGGACACCGAGGGGACACCGAGGGGACAGCCCCGTCACCTCCCGGTCACAGCCACAGCCTCCCGGGGGCTGCCAGGGCCTCCCACGGGAAGGGCCCAGTTGCCGCCACAGCGACTGCAGCCGAACCAGCTCCTCACAGCAGCACAACTGCACTGAGGGGACACTGAGGGGACTTTGGGGACACTGGGGACACCTGTCACCCCTCCCAGTGCATCCCAGTGCCTCCCAGGAAGGGCCCGGGGGCTCCCAGTAACACCTAGTAGCTCCCAGTAAGACCCAGTGGCTCCCAGTGCTGTCCAACCTCGACTGGGCTGCAACCATGAGGCAACCAGGGGACACCAAGGGATCTTTAGAAGGACAGAGGGGACACTGAGGACACCTGTCACCCCTCCCAGTGCATCCCAGTGCCTCCTAGGAAGGGCCCAGGGGCTCCCAGTAAGACCTAGTAGGTCCCAGTAAGACCCAGTGGCTCCCAGTGCTGTCAAACCTCAACTGGGCTGCAACCGTGAGGCAACCAGGGGACACCAAGGGGTCTTTAGGGGGACTTTGGGGACACTGGGGACACCTGTCACCCCTCCCAGTGCATCCCAGTACCTCCCAGGAAGGGCCCAGTGCCTCCCAGTAAGACCTAGTAGCTCCCAGTAAGACCCAGTGGCTCCCAGTGCTGTCAAACCTCAACTGGGCTGCAACCGTGAGGCAACCAGGGGACACCAAGGGGTCTTTAGGGGGACTTTGGGGACACTGGGGACACCTGTCACCCCTCCCAGTGCATCCCAGTACCTCCCAGGAAGGGCCCAGTGCCTCCCAGTAAGACCTAGTAGCTCCCAGTAAGACCCAGTGGCTCCCAGTGCTGTCAAACCTCAACTGGGCTGCAACCATGAGGCAACCAGGGGACACTAAGGGGGACTTTATGGGGACTTTGGGGACACTGAGGACATGTGTCACCCCTCCCAGTGCATCCCAGTACCTCCCAGGAAGGGCCCAGTGCCTCCCAGTAAGACCTAGTAGCTCCCAGTAGGTCCCAGTAAGACCCAGTGGCTCCCAGTGCTGCCACAGCTCAACTGGGCTGCAGCCATGAGGCACCCAGGGGACACCAAGGGATCTTTAGAAGGACAGAGGGGACACTGAGGACACCTGTCACCCCTCCCAGTGCATCCCAGTGCCTCCCAGGAAGGGCCCGGGGGCTCCCAGTAACACCTAGTAGCTCCCAGTAAGACCCAGTGGCTCCCAGTGCTGTCCAACCTCAACTGGGCTGCAACCATGAGGCAACCAGGGGACATTGGGGAGGACTTTAGGGACACCTGTCACCCCTCCCAGTGCCTCCCAGTAAGAGCCTAGGGGCTCCCAGTGTCCTCCCAGTGCCCCCAAATCCCCTCCCAGTGCCTCCCAATCCCCTCCCAGTGCTTCCCAGTAAGAGCCTAGGGGCTCCCAGTGCCCTCCCAGTGCCCCCAAACCCCCTCCCAGTGCCTCCCACTCCCCTTCCAGTGCCTCCCAATCCCCTCCCAGTGCCTCCCAGTAAGAGCCTAGGGGCTCCCAGTGCCCTCCCAGTGCCCCCAAACCCCCTCCCAGTGCCTCCCCGTCCCCTCCCAGTGCCTCCCCGTCCCCTCCCAGTGCCTCCCCGTCCCCTCCCAGTGCCTCCCCGTCCCCTCCCAGTGCCTCCCCGTCCCCTCCCAGTGCCTCCCCGTCCCCTCCCAGTGCCTCCCCGTCCCCTCCCAGTGCCTCCCAGTCCCCTCCCAGTGCCTCCCAGTCTCCTCCCAGTGCCTCCCAGTCTCCTCCCAGTGCCTCCCAATCCCCTCCCAGTGCCTCCCAGTAAGAGCCTAGGGGCTCCCAGTTCCCTCCCAGCGCCTCCCACTCCCCTCCCAGTCCTCACGCTTGAGCTCTCGGTTCTCTGCCAGCAGCCGCTCCCACCCGTCGCCGCTCTCCTTCTCCGCCGCTTCCTCCGTCGCAGCCGCCGTCACCGCCGCCCTCTCCCTCACCTCCTCTTCCTCCCCTTCTCCTTCCTCCCCCCCTTCCTCCTCCTCCTCCTCCTCCTCCTCGCCCTCAGGCTGAACCATCGTCCCCGGCGGCCGCCGCCACATCGGCCGCGGCGCCGACACCTCCCTCTCCTCCTTCTCCGCCGCCGCTTCTGGCTTCCGGCTTCCGGCGGAAGTGGCCTGCGGGATGCCCGGGAAGCTGAGGCCACGCCCCCGCGCGGCGCTTAATACTGATAAATCACGTGGACCCTGATGGGAGGAGGGAGGAGGGAGCTGAGGCCACGCCCCCCCCGCTCAGCCCTTAATACTGATAAATCACGTGGACCCTGATGGGAGGAGGGAGGAAGGAGCGTAGGCCACGCCCCTCGCGCGGCTCTTAAGGCTAATTATTCATGAGGATCTCGGGTGGGAGGGGGGGGAGGAGGAGGGAGCTGAGGCCACGCCCCCCCGAGCTCAGCGTTTAATACTGATTGGGCACGTGAACCCTAATGGGAGGAGGGAGGGAGAGGGAGCTGAGGCCACGCCCCCGCGCCGCGACTTAAACGCTGATTGGTCACGTGGACCCTGATGGGAGGGGCAGGAAGGAGCGGAGGCCACGCCCCCCGCCCTCAGCGCTTAATACTGATTAATCACGTGGACTCCGATGGGAGGAGGAGGAAGGAGCTGAGGCCACGCCCCCCGCGCTCAGCGTTTAATACTGATTAATGACGTGGACCCTGATGGGAGGAGCAGGAGAGAGCTGAGGCCACGCCCCCCGCGCTCAATACTGCTTAATCACGTGGACCCTGATGGGAGGGGGAGGAGGGAGCTGAGGCCACGCCCCACGCTCAGGCCTTAATACTGCTTAATCACGTGGACCGTGGTGGGAGGAGCAGGAGGGAGCTGAGGCCACGCCCCCCACGCGCTCAGCGCTTAATACTGATTAATCACTGACGGGAGGGGGAGGAGGAGGGAGCTGAGGCCACGCCCCCCGCTCCGTGCTTTAAGGCTCATTAGTCATGAGGATCCCGGGTGGGAGGGGGGAAGAGGGAGCTGAGGCCACGCCCCCCCGCGCGGCGCCTTAAACACTGATTAATCACAGGGACCCTGATGGGAGGAGGAGGAAGAGGGAGCTGAAGCCACGCCCCCCGCGCGGCGCCTTAAATGCTGATTGGTCACGTGGACCCTGATGGGAGGGGGGAGTTGAGGCCACGCCCCCCTCGCTCAATACTGCTTAATCACGTGGACCCTGATGGGAGGGGGAGGAGGGAGCTGAGGCCACGCCCCACGCTCAGGCCTTAATACTGCTTAATCACGTGGACCGTGGTGGGAGGAGCAGGAGGGAGCTGAGGCCACGCCCCCCACGCGCTCAGCGCTTAATACTGATTAATCACTGACGGGAGGGGGGAGGAGGGAGCTGAGGCCACGCCCCCCCGCGCAGCGCCTAACACTGATTGGTCAGGTGAACCCTAATGGGAGGAGGCGGGAAGGAGCTAAGCCACGCCCCCCCCCCGGGCGGCGCCTTGAAACGGCGATTAGAGGGGGGCGGAGAGGGCGCTGAGGCCCCGCCCAC
>JAUMJK010002326.1:0-34343 GCA_033558105.1 Coccyzus lansbergi | reverse complement strand
CCTTTTATTTATATGGGGGGGGGGGGGGCTCAGCCCCACATCTGGACCCATATATCAGGAGAGGAGGAGGAGGAGAAGGAGGGGGGGAAGGCTCTAATCCCCCCCCTCAACCCCCCCCCCGTGTAATTAACACCGAGTTTTAATTGAGTGGGGGGAGGGGAAAGATGGGGGGGGGAGAGGGGGGGGGCTCCACCTCCTTGTTCTCCCCCCAAAAACATCCAACCCCCCCAGAAAGAAGGAGAATCCCAAGGGATCCGGACGCAGGGATGGAGGCAGCCAGGGGCAGGTGAGAGGGATGGGGGGGCTGGACCCATAAGTGACCCCCCCCCCGACCCATAAGTGACAGCCCCTGACCCATAGAGACCCCTCCTGACCCATAGAAACACCTCGTGACCCATAGACACCCCCTGACCTATAGAGACACCTTGTGAACCATAGGGACCCCCCTGACCCATAGACAAATGGGGGCTGGAGCCATAAGTGACCCCTCACCTGACCCATAAGTGACCCCCCCCCCGACCCATAGGGACCCCCCCCTGACCTGTGGAGAACCCCCTCAGCCCCATAGAGACCCACGTCAGCCCCACAGAGACCCCCCAGACCCCCTTGTAGACCCCCCAGACCCCACCTAGACCCACCTCAGCCCCATAGAGACCCCCAGACCCCCTTGTAGACCCACCTCAGCCCCATAGAGACCCACGTCAGCCCCACAGAGACCCCCCAGACCCCCTTGTAGACCCACCTCAGCCCCATAGAGGATCCCCAGACCCCACATAGAACCCCATAGAGACCCATCAAACCCCACCTAGACCCACGTCAGCCCCACGGAGACCCACGTCAGCCCCATAGAGACCCCCCCAGACCCCCTTGTAGACCCATGTCAGCCCCATAGAGACCCACCTCAGCCCCACAGAGACCCCCAGACCCCCTTGTACATCCACCAGACCCCACCTAGAACCCCACAGAGATCCATCAAAGCCCACGGAGACCCACCTCAGCCCCACAGAGACTGCCCAGACCCCCTTGTACATCCACACAGAACCCCATAGAGACCCACGTCAGCCCCATAGAGCCCCCCCAGAACCCCTTGTAGGTCCATCAAACCCCATAGAGACCCATGTCAGCCCCATAGAGACCCCCCCAGACCCCCTTGTAGAACCCCCAGACCCCACATAGAACCCCACAGAGACCTATCTCAGCGTCGCAGAGACCCACCTCAGCCCCATAGAGATACCCCAGACCTCCTTGTAGATCCTTCAAACCCCAGACGCCCACCTCAGCCCCATAGAGACCCACCAGACCCCCTTGTAGACCCACCTCAGCCCCACAGAGACCCACCTCAGCCCCATAGAGAACCCCCAGACCCCACACAGAACCCCATAGAGATCCACCAGACCCCACAGAGACCCATCAAACCCCATAGAGATCCACCAGACCCCATAGAGATCCATCAGACCCCATAGAGACTCACCTCAGCCCCATAGAGATCCCCTTGTAGATCCACCAACCCCCACAAAGACCCACCTTAGCCCCACAGAGACCCACCTTAGCCCCACAGAGACCCACCTCAGCCCCACAGAGACCCACCTCAGCCCCACAGAGACGCACCAGACCCCACATAGAACCCCACAGAGATCCACCAGACCCCATAGAGACCCATCAGACCCCATAGAGACCCATCAGACCCCATAGAGACCCATCAAACCCCATAGAGACCCATCAGACCCCATAGAGACCCATCAAACCCCACAGAGACCCATCAAACCCCACAGAGACCCATCAGACCCCACAGAGATCCATCAAACCCCATAGAGACCCATCAAACCCCATAGAGACCCATCAAACCCCATAGAGACCCATCAAACCCCACCTAGACTCACCTCAGCCCCATAGAGACCCCCAGACCCCCTTGTAGACCCATGTCAGCCCCATAGAGACCCACCTCAGCCCCACAGAGACCCCCAGACCCCCTTGTACATCCACATAGAACCCCATAGAGACCCACGTCAGCCCCATAGAGCCCCCCCAGGACCCCTTGTAGGTCCATCAAACCCCATAGAGACCCATGTCAGCCCCATAGAGACCCCCCCCCAGACCTCCTTGTAGAACCCCCAGACCCCACATAGAACCCCACAGAGACCTATCTCAGCGTTGCAGAGACCCACCTCAGCCCCATAGAGACCCACCAGACCCCCTTGTAGACCCACCTCAGCCCCACAGAGACCCACCTCAGCCCCATAGAGATCCCCCAGACCACACATAGAACCCCACAGAGACCCACCAGACCCCACAGAGACCCATCAGACCCCACAGAGACCCATCAAACCCCACGGAGATCCATCAGACCCCATAGAGACCCATCAGACCCCATAGAGATCCATAGAGATCCATCAGACCCCATAGAGACTCACCTCAGCCCCATAGAGACCCCCTTGTAGATCCACCAACCCCCACAAAGACCCACCTCAGCCCCACAGAGACCCACCTTAGCCCCACAGAGACCCACCTCAGCCCCACAGAGACCCACGTCAGCCCCATAGAGACCCACCTCAGCCCCACAGAGACCCACCTCAGCCCCACAGAGACGCACCAGACCCCACATAGAACCCCACAGAGATCCACCAGACCCCATAGAGACCCATCAAACCCCACAGAGACCCACCAGACCCCATAGAGACCCATCAGACCCCATAGAGACCCATCAGACCCCATAGAGACCCATCAGACCCCATAGAGACCCATCAAACCCCATAGAGACCCATCAAACCCCATAGAGACCCATCAAACCCCATAGAGACCCATCAGACCCCATAGAGATCCATCAAACCCCCTTGTAGACCCACCTCAGCCCCACAGAGACCCCCCTCAGCCCCATAGAGATGCACCAGACCCCACATAGAACCCCACAGAGACCCATCTGACCCCACAGAGACCCATCAGACCCCACAGAGACCCATCAGACCCCACAGAGACCCACCAGACCCCACAGAGACCCCCGTCAAGCCGTGCTGGTCTCTCCCGCCGCAGCCCCCGGCTCCTGCTGGTGGCCTTGTCGTTGCTGTGGGGCGGGTGCTGGTCGGCCCCGTCGCCCACGCAGCCCCACGCCATCCGGCTGGAGGGGGACCTGACGCTGGGGGGGCTGTTCCCGGTGCACGCGAGAGGCCCGGCCGGCGTCCCCTGCGGCCCCGTCAAGAAGGAGAAGGGCATCCACCGGCTGGAGGCCATGCTCTACGCCCTGGACCGCGTCAACGGGGACCCCACGGTGCTGCCCAACCTGACGCTGGGCGCCCGCATCCTGGACACCTGCTCGCGGGACACCTACGCCCTGGAGCAGGCCCTCAGCTTCGTCCGCAGCCTCCTGCCCCCCGAGGGGGGGGAGGGCTCCTGCGCCGACGGCAGCCTCCCCCGCCGGCCGCCCCCCGAGCGCCTGGTGGGCGTCATCGGCGCCTCCGCCAGCTCCGTCTCCATCATGGTGGCCAACGTGCTCAGGCTCTTCGCCGTGAGTCCCACAAGGGGGGAAAGGGAGGGAGGGAGGGGGCTTGGTGCTCAAGAGCTTCCTGTCTGAGGTCTTCATGTTCGAGATCTTCATGTTCGAGATCTTCATGTCCGAGATCTTCATGTTCAAGACCTTCACGTTCGAGTTCTTCACATTTGGGATCTTCACCTTCCTTAAGGTCTTAATATTCAAGATCTTGATGTTCAAGATCTTGATATTTGAGATCTTGATATTTGAGATCTTCACATTTGAGATCTTCATGTTCGAGATCTTCATGTTCCTCAAGGTCTTGATGTTTGAGATCTTCATGTTTGAGATTTTGATGTCCAAGACCTTCCTGTTTGAGATCTTCATGTTCGAGATCTTCATGTTCGAGATCTTCATGTTCGAGATCTTCATGTTCGAGATCTTCACCTTCCTTAAGGTCTTAATGTTCGAGATCTTGATATTTGAGATCTTGATATTTGAGATCTTCACATTTGAGATCTTCATGTTCGAGATCTTCATGTTCGAGACCTTCACGTTCGAGACCTTCACGTTCGAGTTCTTCACATTTGGGATCTTCACCTTCCTTAAGGTCTTGATGTTCGAGATCTTGATATTTGAGATCTTCACATTTGAGATCTTCATGTTCGAGATCTTCATGTTCGAGATCTTCATGTTCGAGACCTTCACGTTCGAGACCTTCACGTTCGAGACCTTCACGTTCGAGACCTTCACATTTGGGATCTTCACCTTCCTTAAGGTCTTAATGTTCAAGATCTTGATATTTGAGATCTTCACATTTGAGATCTTGATATTTGAGATCTTCATGTTCAAGATCTTCACGTTCAAGATCTTCACATTTGGGATCTTCACCTTCCTTAAGGTCTTGATGTTCAAGATCTTGATATTTGAGATCTTCATGTTCGAGATCTTCATGTTCGAGTTCTTCACATTTGGGATCTTCACCTTCCTTAAGGTCCTGATGTTCGAGATCTTGATATTTGAGATCTTGATATTTGAGATCTTCATGTTCGAGATCTTCATGTTCGAGATTTTCATGTTCGAGATCTTCATGTTCAAGACCTTCACGTTCGAGTTCTTCACATTTGGGATCTTCACCTTCCTTAAGGTCTTAATGTTCGAGATCTTGATATTTGAGATCTTGATATTTGAGATCTTCACATTTGAGATCTTGATATTTGAGATCTTCATGTTCAAGATCTTCATGTTCAAGATCTTCATGTTCAAGATCTTCACGTTTGAGTTCTTCACGTTTGAGTTCTTCACCTTCCTTAAGGTCTTGATGTTCGAGATCTTGATATTTGAGATCTTGATATTTGAGATCTTCACATTTGAGATCTTCATGTTCGAGACCTTCATGTTCAAGACCTTCATGTTCAAGACCTTCATGTTCAAGATCTTGAAGTTTGAGATGTTGAAGTTTGAGATTTTCATGTTTGAGACCTTCACGTTCCTCGAGCTCTTGGTGCTCCTCAAGGTCTTGATGTTTGAGATCTTCTTGTTTGAGGTCTTGATGTTTGAGGTCTTCACGTTCGACATATTCATCTTCCTCAAGGTCTTGATGTTCCTCAAAGATCTTAACGTCCAAAATCATCAATTTCCTCAACTTATTGATGCTCCTCAAGCTCTTGATGTCCAAACTCTTGAGTTTCCACAACCTGTTGCTGCTCCTCAAGCTCTCGATGTCCAAGTTCTTGATGTTCCTCAAGCTCTTAATGTCCAAAAATCACAAATTCCCTCAACTTGTTGATGTTCCTCAAGGATCTTAATGTCCAAACTCTCAAGTTTCCTCAACTTATTGATGTTCCTCAAGCTCTTGAGGTCCAAACTCTCGAGTTTCCTCAACTTGTTGATGTTCCTCGAGCTCTTTATGTTGAACTTCTTGATGTTCCTCAAGTTCTTGATGTTCCTCAAGGATCTTAATGTCCAAAGTCACCAATTTCCTCGACTTGTTGATGCTCCTCAAGCTCTTAATGTCCCAAAATCGACGACTTCCCTCAAGGTCTTGATGTTCCTCAAGCTCTTGAGGTTCAAAATCATCAATTCCCTCAACCTGTTGCTGCTCCTTGAGCTCTCGATGTCCAAGTTCTTGATGTTCCTCAAGCTCTTAACGTCCAAAAATCACAAATTCCCTCAACTTGTTGATGTTCCTCAAGCTCTTAACCTCCAAACTCTTGAATTCCCTCAACCTGTTGCTGCTCCTCAAGCTCTCGATGTCCAAGTTCTTGATGTTCCTCAAGCTCTTAACGTCCAAAAATCACAAATTCCCTCAACTTGTTGATGTTCCTCAAGGATCTTAATGTCCAAACTCTCGAGTTTCCTCAACTTGTTGATGTTCCTCGAGCTCTTTATGTTGAACTTCTTGATGTTCCTCAAGGTCTTGATGTTCCTCAAGGATCTTAATGTCCAAAATCATCAATTCCCTCAACTTGTTGATGCTCCTCAAGCTCTTAATGTCCCAAATCGACGACTTCCCTCAAGGTCTTGATGTTCCTCAAGCTCTTGAGGTTCAAAATCATCAATTCCCTCAACCTGTTGCTGCTCCTTGAGCTCTCGATGTCCAAGTTCTTGATGTTCCTCAAGCTCTTAATGTCCAAAAATCACAAATTCCCTCAACTTGTTGATGTTCCTCAAGCTCTTAACCTCCAAACTCTTGAGTTTCCTCAACTTGTTGATGTTCCTTGAGCTCTTTATGTTGAACTTCTTGATGTTCCTCAAGTTCTTGATGTTCCTCAAGGATCTTAATGTCCAAAGTCACCAATTCCCTCAACTTGTTGATGCTCCTCAAGCTCTTAATGTCCAAAATCATCAATTTCCTCAACTTGTTGCTGCTCCTCAAGCTCTAGATGTCCAAGTTCTTGATGTTCCTCAAGCTCTTAACGTCCAAAAATCACAAATTCCCTCAACTTGTTGATGTTCCTCAAGGATCTTAATGTCCAAACTCTCGAGTTTCCTCAACTTATTGATGTTCCTCGAGCTCTTGAGGTCCAAACTCTTGAGTTTCCTCAACTTGTTGATGTTCCTCGAGCTCTTTATGTTGCACTTCTTGATGTTCCTCAAGTTCTTGATGTTCCTCAAGGATCTTAATGTCCAAAATCACCAATTTCCTCAACTTGTTGATGCTCCTCAAGCTCTTAATGTCCCAAATCGACGACTTCCCTCAAGGTCTTGATGTTCCTCAAGCTCTTGAGGTTCAAAATCATCAATTCCCTCAACCTGTTGCTGCTCCTCGAGCTCTCGATGTCCAAGTTCTTGATGTTCCTCAAGCTCTTAACGTCCAAAAATCACAAATTCCCTCAACTTGTTGATGTTCCTCAAGGATCTTAATGTCCAAACTCTCGAGTTTCCTCAACTTATTGATGTTCCTCAAGCTCTTGAGGTCCAAACTCTCGAGTTTCCTCAACTTGTTGATGTTCCTCGAGCTCTTTATGTTGAACTTCTTGATGTTCCTCAAGTTCTTGATGTTCCTCAAGTTCTTGATGTTCCTCAAGGATCTTAATGTCCAAAATCACCAATTTCCTCGACTTGTTGATGCTCCTCAAGCTCTTAATGTCCCAAATTGACGACTTCCCTCAAGGTCTTGATGTTCCTCAAGCTCTTAATGTCCAAAAATCACAAATTCCCTCAACTTGTTGATGCTCCTCAAGCTCTTAATGTCCAAAAATCACAAATTCCCTCAACTTGTTGATGTTCCTCAAGCTCTTAACCTCCAAACTCTTGAGTTTCCTCAACCTGTTGCTGCTCCTCGAGCTCTCGACGTCCAAGCCCTTGACCTTCCTGGAGCTGCTGAGGTGGTTGTCGTGTGTGCTCAGATCCCTCAGATCAGTTACGCGTCGACGGCTCCGGAGCTGAGCGACCCCGGACGCTACGAGTTCTTCTCGCGGGTGGTGCCTCCCGACTCCTACCAGGCGCAGGCCATGGTGGGCGTGGTCAGGGCCCTGGGCTGGAGCTACGTCTCCACCTTGGCCTCCGAGGGCAACTACGGCGAGAGCGGCGTCGAGGCCTTCGTCCAGAGCTCCCGCGAGGCCGGTGAGGGGCACTGGGAAGGACTGGGAGACACTGGGAGGGGACTGGGAGGGGATTGGGGGGCACTGGGAGGGACTGGGAAGGGATTGGAGGGGACTGGGAGGGACTGGGAGGGATTGGGAAACACCGGGAGGGACTGGGAGAGGACTGGGAGGGAGTGGGAAGGGATTGGGGGGAACTAGGAGGGACTGGGAGGGGATTGGGAGGCACTGGGAGGGGATTGGGAGGCACTGGGAGGGATTGGGAAGGGATTGGGAAGGGATTGGGAGGGACTGGGAGGGAGTGGGAAGGGATTGGGGGGAACTAGGAGGGACTGGGAGGGATTGGGAGGGAGTGGGAGGGAGTGGGAAGGGATTGGGAGGGACTGGGAGGGACTGGGAAGGGATTGGGAGGGAGTGGGAAGGGATTGGGAGGGAGTGGGAGGGAGTGGGAGGGACTGGGAGGGACTGGGAGGGACTGGGAAGGGATTGGGAGGGGATTGTGGGGAACTAGGAGGGACTGGGAGGGGCTTGAGGGGCACTGGGAAGGATTGGGAAGGGATTGGGAAAGGATTGGGAGGGACTGGGAAGGGATTGGGGGGCACTGGGAGGGACTGGGAGAGGACTGGGGGGCACTGGGAGGCACTGGGAAGGGATTGGAGGGCACTGGGAGGGAGTGGGAAGGGATGTAAGGGATTGGGAGGGAGTGGGAAGGCATTGGGAGGGGATTGGGGAGACACTGGGAGGGACTGGGAGGGACTGGGAAGGGCTGGGGGGCACTTGGAGGGGATTGTGGGGAACTGGGAGGGACTGGGAGGGGCTTGAGGGGCACTGAGGGGCACTGGAAGGAACTGGGAGGGACTGGGAGGGGATTGGGGGGCACTGAGGGGGACTGGGAGGGAGTGGGAAGGGATCGGGGGGCACTGGGAGGCACTGGGAGGCACTGAGAGGGGCTTGGGAGGCCCTGGCAGGGACTGGGAGGGGCAGAGTGGGTTATACTGGGAGGGACTGGGCTGTACTGGGAGGCCGTTGCCCCCTTGCCTTCCCCTAGTGGGAAACTGGGGCCTGGGGGGTGGGTGGGACCATTCCTGGTTTCTACTGGTTTCTACTGGTCCCTATTGGCTCCTGTTGGTTCCCATTGATTCCTGTTGATTGCTATTGATCCCTATTGGCTCCTATTGATTCCTATTCGGTTCTATTGGTTTCTATTGCTTCCTAATGGTCCCTATTGCTTCCTATTGGCTCCTATTGCTTCCTATTGGCCCCTATTGGTCCCTATTGGCTCCTATTGGCCCCTATTGGCTCCTATTGCTTCCTATTCGTTTCTATTATTTTCTATTGGCTCCTACTGATTCCTATTGGCTCCTATTGGCCCCTATTGCTTCCAATTGGCTCCTATTGGCTCCCATTGGCTTCTATTGGTCCCTATTGACTCCTATTGCTTCCTATTGACTCCTATTGGCTCCTATTGACTCCTATTTGTTCCTATTGGCTCCTATTGGTCCCTATGGACTCCTACTGGCTCCTATTGGCTTCTATTGGTCCCTATTGACTCCTATTGCTTCCTATTGGCTCCTATTGCTTCCTATTGGTCCCTATGGACTTCTATTGGCCCCTATTGACTCCTATTTGTTTCTATTGGTTTCTATTGGCTCCTATTGGCTCCTATTGGCCCTATTGACTCCTATTGGCCCCTATTGACTCCTATTGACTCCTATTCATTTCTATTGGTTCCTATTGTCTCCTATTGCTTCCTATTGGCTCCTATTGGCTCCTATTGGTCCCTATTGCCTCCTATTGCTTCCTATTCGTTTCTATTATTTTCTATTGGCTCCTACTGATTCCTATTGGCTCCTATTGGCCCCTATTGCTTCCAATTGACTCCTATTGGCTCCCATTGGCTTCTATTGGTCCCTATTGACTCCTATTGCTTCCTATTGACTCCTATTGGCTCCTATTGACTCCTATTTGTTCCTATTGGCTCCTATTGGTCCCTATGGACTCCTACTGGCTCCTATTGGCTTCTATTGGTCCCTATTGACTCCTATTGCTTCCTATTGGCTCCTATTGCTTCCTATTGGTCCCTATGGACTTCTATTGGCCCCTATTGACTCCTATTTGTTTCTATTGGTTTCTATTGGCTCCTATTGGCTCCTATTGGCCCTATTGACTCCTATTGGCCCCTATTGACTCCTATTGACTCCTATTCATTTCTATTGGTTCCTATTGTCTCCTATTGCTTCCTATTGGTCCCTATTGGCTCCTATTGGTCCCTATTGGCTCCTATTGCTTCCTATTCGTTTCTATTATTTTCTATTGGCTCCTACTGATTCCTATTGGCTCCTATTGGCCCCTATTGCTTCCAATTGACTCCTATTGGCTCCCATTGGCTTCTATTGGTCCCTATTGACTCCTATTACTTCCTATTGACTCCTAGTGACTCCCATTGACTCCCATTGACTCCTATTTGTTCCTATTGGCTCCTATTGGTCCCTATTGGTCCCTATGGACTCCTATTGGCTCCTATTGGCTTCTATTGGTCCCTATTGACTCCTATTGGCTCCTATTGGCTTCTATTGGTCCCTATTGACTCCTATTGCTTCCTATGGACTCCTATTGGCCCCTATTGACTCCTATTCATTTCTATTGGTTTCTATTGGCTCCTATTGGTCCCTATTGACTCCTATTGGCTCCATTGGCTCTATTGGCTCCTATTGGTCCCTATTGGCCCCTATTGGCTCCTATTCATTTCTATTGGCTTCTATTGACTCCTATTGACTCCTATTCATTTCTATTGTCTCCTATTGGCTCCTATTGGTCCCTATTGCTTCCTATTGGTCCCTATGGACTCCTATTGGTTCCTATTGACTCCTATTGGTCCCTATTGGTTCCAACAAGTCTCTACTGGTTTCTACTGGTTTCTACTGGGACAGGGGGCCTGTGCATCGCCCAGTCCATCAAGATCCCGCGGGAGCCTCGTCCTGGCGAGTTCGCGAAGGTCATCGGGCGCCTGATGGAGACGTCGACGGCTCGAGGGGTCGTCCTCTTCGCTAACGAGGACGACATCCGGTCAGACCAGTCTAGACCAGTACCCACCAGTCTAGCTAAGGAGCCGCCCCCGGAGCTCCCCCCCAGAGCCACCAGCACGAGCCCTTGTGGAGAGAAGGATCCGACTCCCAGTTTAAACCAGTAGAAACCAGTCTAGAGCAGGAAGAGCCAGTAACTCAGTTGCCCCAGTCCCTCCCAGTAGCCCCCCCAGTCCCTCCCAGTAGCCCCTGCTCCCCACTGAGTCCCTTCCAGTACAGTAAGGCCCCCAGTCCCTCCCAGTATGGCCCAGTAAGGCCCCCGATCCCTCCCAGTCCCTCCCAATCTAGCCCAGTAAGGCCCCCGATCCCTCCCACTATGGCCCATTATGTCCAGGTAAGGCCCCAAATCCCTCCCAGTCCTTCCCAGTATGACCCAGTACGATCTCAAATCCCTCCCAGTATGGCCCAGTATGTCCCAGTATGGCCCCAGTCCCTCCCAGTCCCCCCAGTATGATCTCAAATGCCTCCCAGTGCCTCCCAGTCCCCCCAGTAGGATCTCAAATCCTTCCCAGTCCCTCCAGTATCATCTCAAATCCCTCCCAGCCCCTCCCAGTATAGCCCATTATGCCCCAGTAAGGTCCCAAATCCCTCCCGGCCCCTCCCAGTATGGCCCATTATGCCCCAGTAAGGTCCCAAATCCCTCCCAGCCCCTCCCAGTATGGCCCATTATGCCCCAGTAAGGTCCCCAGTCCCTCCCGGTATGTCCCATTATGCCCCAGTATGATCTCAAATCCCTCCCAGTCCCTCCCAGTATGGCCCATCATGTCCCAGTAAGGCCACAGTCCCTCCCAGTCCCCCCCAGTATGATCTCAAATCCCTCCCAGTGCCTCCAGGTTCCCCCCAGTAGGATCTCAAATCCCTCCCAGTGCCTCCCAGTCCCTCCCAGTCCCCCCAGTATGATCTCAAATCCCTCCCAGTCCCTCCCAGTTCCCTCTCAATCTCCCCAAGTCCCTCCCAGTCCCTCCCAGTCCCCTCTCAATCTCCCCCAGTCCCTCCCAGTCCCTCCCAGTTCCCTCTCAATCTCCCCCAGTCCCTCCCAGTCCCTCCTGCTCCCTCCCAGTCCCCTCTCAATCTCCCCCAGTGCCCCCCAGTCCCTCCTAGTGCCTCCCAGTCCCTCCCAGTTCCCTCTCAATCTCCCCCAGTCCCTCCCAGTTCCCTCCCAGTCCCTCCCAGTCCCTCTCAATCTCCCCCAGTCCCTCCCAGTCCCTCCCAGTTCCCTCTCAATCTCCCCCAGTGCCCCCCAGTCCCTCCCAGTCCCTCCCAGTCCCCTCCCAGTCCCCCCCAGTGCCCCCAGTAGCTGCTGTTTCAGGCGTGTGCTGGAGGCGGCCGCCCTGGCCAACCTGTCAGGCCACTTCTCGTGGGTGGGGTCGGACAGCTGGGGAGCCAAGATGGCGCCCGTGCAGGGGCTGGAGGAGGCGGCCAGGGGAGCCATCACCATCCTGCCCAAGAGAGCGTCTGTCCCCGGTGAGAACACACGGCCCACAGACAGCCCCACGGCCTAGAGCTGGGCCTAGAGCTGAGCCTAAAGCCTAGAGCCAGCCCCACAGCCTAGAGACAGCCCCACGGCCTAGAGCTGAGCCTAGAGCCTAGAGCTGAGCCTAGAGCCTAGAGCTGAGCCTAGAGCCTAGAGCTGAGCCTAGAGACAGCCCCACGGCCTAGAGCTGGGCCTAGAGCTGAGCCTAGAGCCTAGAGCCCACAGACAGCCCCACAGCCTAGAGCTGGGCCTAGAGCTGGGCCTAGAGCAGGGCCTAGAGCTGAGCCTAGAGACAGCCCCACAGCCTAGAGCTGGGCCTAGAGCTGGGCCTAGAGCCTAGAGCTGAGCCTAGAGCAGGGCCTAGAGCTGAGCCTAGAGCAGGGCCTAGAGCTGAGCCTAGAGCCGAGCCTAGAGCTGAGCCTAGAGCCAGCCCCACAGCCTAGAGCTGGGCCTAGAGCAGGGCCTAGAGCTGAGCCTAGAGCTGAGCCTAGAGCTGAGCCTAGAGACAGCCCCACAGCCTAGAGCTGGGCCTAGAGCAGGGCCTAGAGCAGGGCCTAGAGCCCAGGGCCAGCCCCACAGCCTAGAGCTGAGCCTAGAGCAGGGCCTAGAGCAGGGCCTAGAGCAGGGCCTAGAGCTGAGCCTAGAGCAGGGCCTAGAGTAGGGCCTAGAGCAGGGCCTAGAGCTGAGCCTAGAGCCTAGAGCAGGGCCTAGAGCTGAGCCTACAGCCCAGAGCCAGCCCCACAGCCTAGAGCCGGGCCTAGAGCTGAGCCTAGAGCAGGGCCTAGAGCTGAGCCTAGAGCCAGCCCTACAGCCTAGAGCCTAGAGCCAACCCCACAGCCTAGAGCAGGGCCTAGAGCTGAGCCCAGAGCCAGCCCTACAGCCTAGAGCCCAGAGCCTAGAGCCTAGAGTCGGGAGCCTAGAGCCAGGCCTAGAGCCTAGAACAGGGCCTAGAGCCTAGAGCGGGGCCTGGAGTGTGGCCCAGAGTGAGGCCTAGAGCCTGGAGTGGGACCTGGGGCCTCAAACAGGGCCTGTAGTGCGGCCTAGAGTGAGGCCTAGAGCCTAGAGCAGGGCCTGGAGTGAAGCCTTGGGCCTAGAACAGGGCCTAGGGTGGGGCCCAGGGGGCTAGAGTGGGATCTAAGGCCTAGGGTGGGGCCCAGGGTGGGGTCTAAAGCCCAGGGTGAGGCCTAGGGTGGGGCCTAGGGTGGGGCCTAGAGCCTTGGGCGGGGCTCAGGGTGGGGTCTAAAGCCTCAGGTGGGGCTCAGGGTGAGGCCTAAACTGAGACCTGGAGCAGCTCCTGGGCTGAGGCCTAAGCCAAAGCCTGAGCCACAGCTCTCTAGGGACTGGGAGGGACTGGGAGGGACTGGGAGGGTCAAGGATGGACTGGAGGGCACTGGGAGGGCACTGGGAGGGGATTGGGAGGCACTGGGAGGGACAAGGATGGACTGGGGGGCACTGGGAGGGGATTGGGAGGCACTGGGAGAGACTGGGAGGGACTGGGAAGGGATTGAGGAGCCCCATAGACCTCCAGGGCTGCCCCATAGACCCCTAGGGCTGCCCCATAGACCCCTAGGGCTGCCCCATAGACCCCTAGGGCTGCCCCATAGACCTCCAGGGCTGCCCCATAGACCCCTAGGGCTGCCCCACTGATGTGTGGGGCTGGCTCCAGGCTTCGACGAGTACTTCACGTCTCGCTCCCTGGAGAACAATCGCCGCAACCTCTGGTTCCACGAGTTCTGGGAGGACGACTTCAACTGCCGCCTGCCCCACGGCGCGACCCACGGCGAGGCCCAGGGAGCCGTCCGCAAGTGCACCGGTAACTGTCCCCTCCCCAGCCCCATAGCTGCCCCATTGACCCCCCTCTCTAGCCCCCTAAGTGCCATCCCTGCCCCCTAAGTGCCATCCCTACCCCCCAAGTGTGGGTCCCTGACCCCCAAGTGTGGTTCAGAGCCCTTCATGCTGCCCCATTGAGGCCCTAGAGTTCCATTTGAAGCTCTCTGCCCCCTAAGTGTGGGTCAGAGCCCCCCTCCAGCCCTTTTTTAAGGTCTCTATCCTCCCCATTGAGCCTCTATAGCCGCCCCCCCCCCCCCCCCCAACCTTGGCTCTCTGACCCCCAAGTGTGGGTCCCTGCCCCCCAAGTGCCATCTCTACCCCCCAAGTGTGGATCAGAAACCCCTTCCAGCCCTTTTCTATGGCCCCTGTTACCCCATTGAGCCCCTCCTCTAGCTCAGGGTTGGGGTGTGTGGGTCCCTGCCCCCCAAGTGTGGGTCACTGCCCCCCAAGTGCCATCCCTACCCCCTAAGTGTGGGTCAGGAGCCCCTCTCCAGCCCTTTCCTATGACCTCTATCCCCCTCCTTGAGCCCCTCTAGCTCTCCCACTTTGGCTCTCTGACCCCTAAGTGTGGGTCACTGCCCCCTAAGTACCATCCCTGCCCCATAAGTGTGGGTCGGAGCCCCCCAAGTATGGGCCAGAAGCCCCTTCCGGCCCTTTCCTATGACCTCTCTTACCCCATTGAGCCCCTTCCTCTAGCTCAGGGTTGGGGTGGGGGGGGGGGGGTCCCTGCCCCCCAAGTGTGGGTCGCTGACCCCCAAGTGTGGGTCAGGGCGGGAGCGGATCGGCCGGGACTCTCCGTACGAGCAGGAGGGGAAGGTGCAGTTCGTGATCGACGCGGTGCTGGCCATGGCCCACGGCCTCCACAGCCTCCTGGGCGAGAGCTGCCCCGGGGGGGGGCTCTGCCCGGCCATGGACCCCCCCGACGGCCGCCGCCTCCTCCAGCACATCCGCAGGGTCGCCTTCAACGGTACTGGGGGGCACTGGGACAAACTGGGAGGCACTGGGAGGCGATTGGGGGCCACTGGGAGGGGATTAGGGGCCACTGGGAGGGGATTAGGGGGCACTGGGAGGCACTGGGAGGGAACTGGAGGGAGTTGGGAGGCGACGGGAAGGGATTGGGGGGCACTGGGAGGGGATTAGGGGGCACTGGGAGGCACTGGGAGGGGATTAGGGGGCACTGGGAGGCACTGGGAGGGGATTAGGAGGCACTGGGAGGCACTGGGAGGGGATTAGGAGGCACTGGGAGGCACTGGGAGGGGATTAGGGGGCACTGGGAGGCACTGGGAGGCGATTGGGGGGCACTGGGAGGCACTGGGAGGCACTTGGACGCACTAGGAGGGAATTGGGAGGCACTGGGAGGGAACTGGAGGGAGTTGGGAGGTGATGGGAAGGGGCTGGGGGGCACTGGGAGCCACTGGGAGGCACTGGGAGGGGATTAAGGGACACTGGGAGGCACTGGGAGGGAACTGGAGGGAGTTGGGAGGCGACGGGAAGGGATTGGGGGGCACTGGGAGGGGATTAGGAGATACTGGGAGGCACTGGGAGGGGATTGGGGGGCACTGGGAGGGCACTGGGATGGACTGGGAGGCACTTGGATGCACTAGGAGGGAATTGGGAGGCACTGGGGGTCACTGGGAGGAGCTGGGAGGGGATGGGAGGGCACTGGGGGGCACTGGGGAGCACTGGGAGGGGATTGGGGGGCACTGGGAGGGGATGGGAGGGGCCTAGGGGGCACTGGGAGGTACTGGGGGACACTGGGAGGGAGTTGGGAGGCAATGGGAAGGGGCTGGGGGGCACTGGGAGGCACTGGGAGGCACTGGGAGGGGATTGGGGGGCACTGGGAGGCACTGGGAGGGCACTGGTGTGGACTGGGAGGCACTAGGACACACTGGGACAAACTGGGAGGGAACTGGGGGCACTGGGAGGTGCTGGGAGGGACGGCAAACCATATTTTCTGGTCCTTGCTGGTTTGTACTGGTCCCTACTGGTTTGTACTGGTCCCTACTGGTTTCTTCTCCACTTGGTTCTGCTTTACCTTCATCCATTCATCCTGCTTCCTACTGGTTTTTACTGGTTTATACTGTTTTTTTGCCATTTTTTCCTGGGTTTTTTTGCGTTTTTGGGCCTGTACTGGTCCCTACTGGTTTGCACTGGTCCCTACTGGTTTGCACTGGTCCCTACTGGTTTCCTCTCCACTTGGTTCTGCTTTACCTTCATCCATTCATCCTGCTTCCTACTGATTTATACTGCTTTTTGCCATTTTCCCCTCTTTTTTCCTGGTTTTTTTCCCGTTTTTTTTGGTCCGTACTGGTCCGTACTGGTCCGTACTGGTCCGTACTGGTCCGTACTGGTGCAGGCAGCGCGGGGACGCCGGTGTCGTTCAACGAGAACGGGGACGCCCCCGGCCGCTACGACATCTTCCAGTTCCAGGGCAGCAACGGCAGCGGCTCCTACCGCAACGTCGGCCACTGGGTCCAGGGCCTGCGCCTCCGGGTCAGCGACTGGGAGCACTGGGAGTCACTGGGAATCAACCCCAGGGCGACTGGGAGCACTGGGAGTGACTGGGAATCAACCCCAGGGCGACTGGGAGCGCTGGGAGTGACTGGGAACCAACCCCAGGGCGACTGGGAGCGCTGGGAGTCACTGGGAACCAACCCCAGGGTGACTGGGAGCACTGGGAGTCACTGGGAACCAACCCCAGGGCGACTGGGAGCAACTGGGAGTGACTGGGAACCAACCCCAGGGAGACTGGGAGCACTGGGAGTCACTGGGAATCAACCCCAGGGCGACTGGGAGCGCTGGGAGTGACTGGGAACCAACCCCAGGGCGACTGGGAGCACTGGGAGTGACTGGGAACCAACCCCAGGGCGACTGGGAGCACTGGGAGTCACTGGGAACCAACCCCAGGGCGACTGGGAGCAACTGGGAGTGACTGGGAATCAACCCCTGGGCGACTGGGAGCAAATGGGAGCAGTGGGAACCAACCCCAGGGCGACTGGGAGCACTGGGAGTGACTGGGAATCAACCCCAGGGTGACTGGGAGCACTGGGAGTGACTGGGAACCACCCCCCAGGGCGACTGGGAGCACTGGGAGTCACTGGGAACCAACCCCAGGGCGACTGGGAGCACTGGGAGTGACTGGGAACCAACCCCAGGGCGACTGGGAGCACTGGGAGTCACTGGGAATCAACCCCAGGGCGACTGGGAGCACTGGGAGTCACTGGGAACCAACCCCAGGGTGACTGGGAGCACTGGGAGTGACTGGGAACCAACCCCAGGGCGACTGGGAGCAACTGGGAGCAGTGGGAACCAACCCCAGGGAGACTGGGAGCACTGGGAGTCACTGGGAACCAACCCCTGGGGCAGCTGGAAGGACTGGGAGTGACTGGGAACCAACCCCAGGGCGACTGGGAGCACTGGGAGTGACTGGGAATCAACCCCAGGGCGACTGGGAGCACTGGGAGTGACTGGGAATCATCCCCGGGGCAACTGGGAGCACTGGGAGTGACTGGGAATCAACCCCAAGGTGACTGGGAGCACTGGGAGTCACTGGGAACCAACCCCAGGGCGACTGGGAGCACTGGGAGTCACTGGGAATCAACCCCCAGGATGACTGGGAGCACTGGGAGTGACTGGGAACCAACCCCAGGGTGACTGGGAGCACTGGGAGTCACTGGGAACCACCCCCCAGGGTGACTGGGAGCACTGGGAGTGACTGGGAACCACCCCCCAAGGCAACTGGGAGCACTGGGAGTGACTGGGAACCAACCCCAGGGCGACTGGGAGCACTGGGAGTCACTGGGAACCAACCCCAGGGAGACTGGGAGGACTGGGAGTGACTGGGGGGCAAGTGGGAGGCCTCAAGGGGCAACTGGGAGGCTTCGAGGAGCAAGTTGGATGCTCAAGGGGCAACTGGGAGCACTGGGAGTGACTGGGAACCAACCCCAGGGCGACTGGGAGCACTGGGAGTGACTGGGGAGCAAGTGGGAGGCCTCAAGGGGCAACTGAATCCCAGAATTTCATGGTTTAACCTGATAATCTCATTCTCGAAGCCCCTAATCTCCTGGGTTAACCCCATAATTTCATGGTTTAACAGCAAAATCTTGGTCTAGAATCCCCTAATCTCATTCTAGAACCCCCTAATCTCCTGGTTTAACCCCCTAATCTCCTGGTTTAACCCCCTAATCTCCTGGTCTAACCCCATAATCTCATTCTAGGATCCCATAACCTCATGTTTAACCCCCTAATATCACGGTTTAGTCTCATAATCTCGTGGTTTAACCCCCTAGTATCCTGGTTTAACCCCCTAATCTCACCCTAGAATCCCATGATCTCCCGTTTAACCTCATCATCTCGCGGTTTAACCCCATAATCTCACCCTAGAATCCCATAATCTCCCGTTTAACCTCATCATATCACAGTCTAACCCCATAATCTCACCCTAGAATCCCATAATCTCACATTTAACCTCATCATATCACAGTCTAACCCCATAATCTCACCCTAGAATCCCATGATCTCCCGTTTAACCTCATCATCTCACGGTCTAACCCCATAATCTCACCCTAGAATCCCATGATCTCACATTTAACCTCATCATCTCGCGGTTTAACCCCATAATCTCACCCTAGAATCCCATAATCTCCCGTTTAACCTCATGATATCACAGTCTAACCCCCTAATCTCACCCTAGAATCCCATAATCTCATGTTTAACCTCATCATCTCGCGGTCTAACCCCCTAATCTCACCCTAGAATCCCATAATCTCACGTTTAACCTCATCATCTCGTGGTTTAACCCCCTAATCCCATCCTAGAATCCCATAATCTCCCATTTAACCTCATCATCTCGCGGTTTAACCCCATAATCTCACCCTAGAATCCCATAATCTCCCGTTTAACCTCATGATATCACAGTCTAACCCCCTAATCTCACCCTAGAATCCCATAATCTCATGTTTAACCTCATCATCTCGCGGTTTAACCCCCTAATCTCACCCTAGAATCCCATAATCTCCTATTTAACCTCATGATATCACAGTCTAACCCCCTAATCTCACCCTAGAATCCCATAATCTCCCGTTTAACCTCATCATATCATGGTCTAATCCCCTAATCTCACCCTAGAATCCCATGATCTCACATTTAACCTCATTGTCTCGCGGTCTAACCCCATAATCTCACCCTAGAATCCCATAATCTCCCATTTAACCTCATGATATCACAGTCTAACCCCCTAATCTCACCCTAGAATCCCATAATCTCATGTTTAACCTCATCATCTCGTGGTTTAACCCCATAATCTCACCCTAGAATCCCATAATCTCACATTTAACCTCATGATATCACAGTCTAACCCCCTAATCTCACCCTAGAATCCCATAATCTCCCCTTTAACCTCATCGTCTGGTGGTCTAACCCCCTAATCTCACCCTCTGCCCCCCTAATCCGGTCGCGGCCCTGGGCCCGCAGGCGGAGGAGATGGCGTGGGGCCCCAACTCGTCGTCGCCGCCGCGGTCGGTGTGCAGCCTGCCGTGCGGGCCGGGCGAGCGCAAGAAGCCGGTGAAAGGCGTCCCGTGCTGCTGGCACTGCGAGCTGTGCGGGGGCTACCAGTTCCGGGCCGACCCCCTCACCTGCCGGCCCTGCCCCCCCCACCTGCGGCCCACGCCCGACCGCACGGCCTGCCGCCCCACGCCGGTGCTGCGGCTGCGCTGGGGGGACCCCCGGGCCGCCGTCCCCCTGGCCCTGGCCGCCCTGGGGCTGGCGGCCACGGCGCTGGTGTTGGGCACCTTCGTGCGGCACCACCAGACGCCCATCGTGAAGGCGTCCGGGCGGGAGCTGAGCTACGTGCTGCTGGGCGGCATCGGCGCCGTCTACGCCATCACCTTCCCCATGGTGGCCGAGCCCGGGGTGGGCGTCTGCGCCCTGCGCCGCCTGCTCCTCGGCCTCGGCATGACCCTCACCTACGCCGCCCTCCTCACCAAGACCAACCGCATCTACCGCATCTTCGAGCAAGGTGAGAGCGAAGGACCAAGGCTTTGGGCCTTTGGGATGGGACGGAGGGGCCCAGACGAGCTCGGAGAGGCTGTTGAGGGACGTGGGAGGAGGATCCACCAACAATAGAGGGTCATGGAGGGACCTGGGAGCTCGTGTTGAGGGTCTTGAGGGTCATGGAGGGGCCTGGGAGCTCATGTTGAGGGTCTCAAGGGACATGGGAGGAGGTTCCAGCTCCTCTAGAGGGTCATGGAGGGACCTGGGAGCTTGTGTTGAGGGTGTTGAGGGTCATGGAGGGACATGAGAGCTTGTGTTGAAGGTCTTGAGGGTCATGGAGGGACATGAGAGCTTGTGTTGAAGGTCTTGAGGGTCATGGAGAGACCTGGCAGCTCGTGTTGAAGGTCTTGAGGGTCATGGAGGGACATGAGAGCTCGTGTCGAGGGTCTTGAGGGTCACGGAGGGACCTGGGAGCTCGTGTTGAGGGTCTCAAGGGACATGGGAGGAGGTTCCAGCTCCTCTAGAGGGTCATGGAGGGACCTGGGAGCTCGTGTCAAGGGTCTTGAGGGTCATGGAGAGACGTGAGAGGTCGTGTCGAGGGTCTTGAGGGTCACGGAGGGACCTGAGAGCTCATGTCGAGGATCTCAAGGGACATGGGAGGAGGTTCCAGCTCCTCCAGAGGGTCATGGAGGGACCTGGGAGCTTGTGTTGAGGGTCTTGAGGGTCATGGAGAGACGTGAGAGGTCGTGTTGAAGGTCTTGAGGGTCATGGAGAGACGTGAGAGGTCATGTTGAAGGTCTTGAGGGTCATGGAGAGACGTGAGAGGTCATGTTGAAGGTCTTGAGGGACATGGAGAGACGTGAGAGCTCATGTTGAAGGTCTTGAGGGACATGGAGAGACCTGGGAGCTTGTGTTGAGGGACATGGGAGGAGGTTCCAGCTCCTCTAGAGGGTCATGGAGGGACCTGGGAGCTCGTGTTGAGGGTCTTGAGGGTCATGGAGAGACATGACAGCTCGTGTTGAAGGTCTTGAGGGTCATGTAGGGACATGAGAGCTCATGTCAAGGGTCTAGAGGGTCATGGAGAGACCTGGGAGCTCATGTTGAAGGTCTTGAGGGTCATGGAGGGACATGAGAGGTCGTGTTGAAGGTCTTGAGGGTCATGGAGAGACCTGGGAGCTCACGTTGAGAGTCTTGAAGGACGTGGGAGGAGGTTCCACCGACACTAGGGGATTCACGGAGCTCCAACTCAGCTCCTCAGTGTTCAAAACTGAGAAATGTCAGTTCCAGAGGGTCATGGAGAGACCTGGGAGCTCGTGTTGAGGGTCTTGAGGGTCATGGAGAGACATGAGAGGTCGTGTTGAGGGTCTCGAGGGTCATGGAGAGACCTGAGAGCTCATGTTGAGGGTCTTGAGGGTCATGGAGGGACCTGAGAGCTCGTGTTGAAGGTCTTGAGGGTCATGGAGAGACCTGAGAGCTCATGTCGAGGATCTCAAGGGACGTGGCAGGAGGTTCCAGCTCCTCTAGAGGGTCATGGAGGGACCTGGGAGCTCATGTTGAAGGTCTTGAGGGTCATGGAGAGACATGAGAGGTCGTGTTGAGGGTCTCGAGGGTCATGGAGAGACCTGAGAGCTCATGTTGAGGATCTCAAGGGACATGGGAGGAGGTTCCAGCACTTCTAGAGGGTCATGGAGAGACCTGAGAGCTCATGTTGAGGGTCTTGAGGGTCATGGAGAGACATGAGAGCTCGTGTTGAGGGTCATGGAGGGACATGAGAGCTTGTGTTGAAGGTCTTGAGGGTCATGGAGGGACCTGGGAGCTCATGTTGAAGGTCTTGAGGGTCATGGAGGGACCTGAGAGTTCGTGTCGAGGGTCTTAAGGGACGTGGGAGGAGGTTCCAGACGACCCAGAAGCTCTGGCGTCCGACCAGTTAGAGGTTCTGGAGAACAATTAGGAGCTCTTGAGGGAAACCAGAGGTTCTGGAGATAGAGGTTCTGGAGACCAACCAGAAGCTCTGGAATCAATTAGAGGTTCTGGAGAACAATGAGAAGCTCTGGAGCTGAACCAGAAGCTCTGGACTCAACTAGAGGTTCTGGAGGACAATTGGAAGCTCTGGAGATGAACCAGAAGGTCTTGAGGGAAACCAGATGCTCTGGAGCTAATTAGATGTTCTGGAAATAATGAGAAGCTCTGGAGGGAAACCAGAAGCTCTGGAGCTAATGAGAGCTTCTGGAGGCCAATTAGCGCTTCTGGAGGCCAATTGGAAGCTCTTGAGGCCAATTGGAAGCTCTTGAGGCCAATTGGAAGCTCTTGAGGCCAATTGGAAGCTCTTGAGGCCAATTGGAAGCTCTTGAGGCCAATTGGAAGCTCTGGAGGCCAATTGGAAGCTCTGGAGGCCAATTGGAAGCTCTTGAGGCCAATTGGAAGCTGTGGAGATGAACCAGAAGGTCTGGAGATACAGGTTCTGGAGACCCAAGTGGAGGTTCTGGGGAACGGTTAGGAGCTCTCGAGAGAAACCAGAGGCTCTGGACTCCGGGAGAGGCCCTGAAGCCCAAGGCGAGGCTCCCTCTCCACGTGGCGTCCGTGTCCTCCCCTTAGGCAAGCGGTCGGTGACTCCTCCGCGCTTCATCAGCCCCACGTCGCAGCTGGTGATCACCTTCTCGCTGAGCGGGCTGCAGCTGGTGGCGGCCGCCGTCTGGCTGGTGGTCACCCCTCCCCACGCCCTGGTGGACTACGAGGCCGGGCGGACGGCCGACCCCGAGGAGGCGCGGGGGGTGCTGCGCTGCGACCTGGCCGAGGGGGGGACGGTGGCCTGCCTGGCCTACGCCCTCCTGCTGATGCTCACCTGCACCGTCTACGCCGTCAAGGCCCGCGGCGTCCCCGAGGCCTTCAACGAGGCCAAGCCCATCGGCTTCGCCATGTACACCACCTGCGTGGTCTGGCTGGCCTTCGGGCCCATCTTCTTCGGCGCCGCCCGCTCCGCCGAGAGGGTCAGGAGGGACCTCCGGGGTTGGGGGGGGGGGGGGGCTTGAGGGGTCTCCGACGGGTTTGAGGGAGTTCCTCAAGGTTTTATGGGGTCTCTGGTGGTCTTTATGGGGTCTCTGAGGGGTTGTGTGGGGTTCCTGGTGGTCTTTATGGGGCCTCCAAGGGGTTTGAGGGGGTCTCTGGGGGCTTTATGGGGTCTCTAGGGGTCTCAGAGGGGGTTTTATGGGGTTCCTGGTGGTCTTTATGGGGTCTCTGAGGGAGTTTATGAGGTTCCTGGTGGTCTTTATGGGGGGGGCCTCCGAGGGGTTTGAGGGGGTTCCTCGAGGTTCTATGGGGTCTCTGGTGGTCTTTATGGGGTCTCTGAGGGAGTTTATGAGGTTCCCGGTGGTCTTTATGGGGTCTCTGAAGGGTTTGAGGGGGTCTCTGGGGGGTTTATGGGGTCTCTAGGGGTCTCTATGGGGTTCCTGGTGGTCTTTATGGGGTCTCAGAGGGGTTTGAGGGGGTCTCTGGGGGCTTTATGGGGTCTCTGAGGGGTTGTGTGGGGTTCCTGGTGGTCTTTATGGGGCCTCAGAGGGGTTTGAGGGGGTCTCTGGGGGCTTTATGGGGTCTCTGAGGGGTTGTGTGGGGTTCCCGGTGGTCTTTATGGGGCCTCCGAGGGGTTTGAGGGGGTTCCTCGAGGTTCTATGGGGGTCTCTGGTGGTCTTTATGGGGTCTCTGAGGGAGTTTATGGGGTTCCCGGTGGTCTTTATGGGGTCTCTGAGGGAGTTTATGGGGTTCCCGGTGGTCTTTATGGGGTCTCTGAGGGAGTTTATGGGGTTCCCGGTGGTCTTTATGGGGCCTCAGAGGGGTTTGAGGGGGTCTCTAGGGGGTTTATGGGGTCTCTAGGGGTCTCTATGGGGTCTCTGGTGGTCTTTATGGGGCCTCCGAGGGGTTTGAGGGAGTTCCTCAAGGTTCTATGGGGTCTCTGGTGGTCTTTATGGGGTCTCTGAGGGGTTCTATGGGGTCTCTGGTGGTCTTTATGGGGTCTCTGAGGGAGTTTATGAGGTTCCCGGTGGTCTTTATGGGGCCTCCGAGGGGTTTGAGGGGGTCTCTGGGGGCTTTATGGGGTCTCTAGGGGTCTCTATGGGGTTCCCGGTGGTCTTTATGGGGCCTCCGAGGGGTTTGAGGGGGTCTCTAGGGGGTTTATGGGGCCTCTGAGGGGTTCCTGGTGGTCTTTATGGGGTCTCTGAGGGGTTTGAGGGGGTCTCTGGGGGGTTTATGGGGTCTCTGAGGGAGTTTATGAGGTTCCCGGTGGTCTTTATGGGGTCTCCGAGGGGTTTGAGGGGGTCTCTGGGGGCTTTATGGGGTCTCTAGGGGTCTCTATGGGGTTCCCGGTGGTCTTTATGGGGTCCCTGGGGGGTTTGATGGGGTCTCTGGTGGTCTTTATGGGGTCTCTAGGGGTCTCTATGGGGTTCCTGGTGGTCTTTATGGGGCCTCCGAGGGGTTTGATGGGGTCTCTGGGGGCTTTATGGGGTCTCTAGGGGTCTCAGAGGGGGTTTTATGGGGTTCCTGGTGGTCTTTTTGGGGTCTCCAAGGGGTTCCTGGGTGGTTCCTTGAGGTTTTGTGGGGTCTCCAAGGGGTTTGATGGGGTTCCTGGTGGTCTTTATGGGGTCTCTGAGGGGTTTGAGGGGCTTGCTGAGGGGTTTGATGGAGTTCCTCAAGGTTTGATGTGGTCTCAGAGGGGTTGCATGGGGCCCCTCAAGGCTTTTTGGGGAATTCCTCGAGGTCTGATGAGGCCCCTGAGGGATTTCTCAAGGGTTTTATGGGGGTCTCTGAGGGGGTTTGGGGTGATTCCTCAGGGTTTCCTGGGGTCTCGGGTGGTTTTTACGGGGTTCCTGGGTGATTCCTCAAGGCTTTATGGGGTTCCTGGTGGTCTTCATGGGGGTCTCGGGTGGTTCCTGGAGGTTTTACGGTGTCCTCCATGGTTTTTCTGGGGTCCCTGGTGGTTTTCGGGGTCCCCGATGGTTGGTGTTCCCCCCCACTAGGTTCACATGCAGACGGCGACTCTGACGGTGTCCATGAGCCTCTCGGCCTCGGTGCCCCTGGGGCTGCTCTATGCCCCCAAAGTGTGGGTCATCCTGCTGCACCCCGAGCGCAACCAGCCCCGACGGCCCCGAGGGGACCCTGCCCCATAGCCACCCACACTTGGGGGGCAGCGGCACCCCCAGCCCTTCCCCCCCGACCCCGGGAGAACCACGAGTGTCCCCCTGACCCACACTTGGGGGGCAGAAGACCCCCCCTGCCCCACACTTGGGGGGCAGAAGAAGGAGATTCCACCCATTGGAGACCACCCCCCCCATTCCCCCTCCCTGCCCCACACTTGGGGGGCAGAAGACCCCCCCTGCCCCACACTTGAGGGTCTGGAATAAAGAAGGTCCTGTGACCTCCCCCCCCCACCCCCCAAGCCTGTGACCCCTTTTTTCTGGGGGATAGAGGGCTACTTGTGGGGCTCAGCCCCATAGAGAGAGATGGGGAGGGGGTTCAAAGCTTTATTGGGGAGCACTTGGGGGGGCCGGGAGGGCAGTTGGGGGGCGGGAGGGTCCCGCCGTGGGGCGCCCCACACGTCAGCAGTCGGTACAGGCGGCAGCCGGCCCCAGCCCTGCGACCCACAGCGACGTGTGGGGCAGGGACCCAGGGAGGCCTCTGCCCCATAGACCCTGCCCCGCAACCTCCCTCTGCCCCATAGATCCCGCTCCATAACTTCTGCCCCATAGATCCTGCCCCGCAACCTCCCTCTGCCCCATAGATCCCACCCCGCAACCTCCCTCTGCCCCATAGATCCCACCCCACAACCTCCCCCTGCCCCACAACCTCATCCCCACAGCTCCTGCCCCCCCACCCCCACCCCACAACCTCCCTCTGCCCCCCAGATCCCGCCCCACAACCTCCCCCTGCCCCCTAGCGCCCCCTTACCTGTGTGCTGCCCCCCGGCTGTGGGTCAGGGCTGCCCCTCGGCTCTGCTGCAGCTGCCGCCGCTCGTCCAGGAGCTGCTGGAGCTGAGAGACCCACAGCTGTGGGGCAGGAGAGACCCCCCCTGCCCCACAGCTCCTCCCTCCCATCTTATAGAGACTCCCCTGCCCCATAGTTCCCCTCCTGCCCCATAGATCCCTCCTCACCTGGTCCCGACGCTCTCGAGCCTCGAGCAGCTTCGCCTCAAGCTCCTTTGTCTGGGTTGGGGGGAAGGGGAGAATCTATGGGGCAGCCCCTGCCCCACAGAGAGACCCCTCTGCCCCATAGTCCCCTCTTCAGCCCCATAGCTCCACTCCAGCCCCATAGAGACCCCATAGGATCCCCTCTCAGCCCCATAGCCCCCTCCCCAGCCCCATAGCTCCACTCCAGCCCCATAGAGACCCCATAGGATCCCTCCCCAGCCCCATCCTGCCCCATACCCGGAGCTGGTGTCGCCGGAGGGAGTCCCCGAGGTCCCCGTGGAGGCCGCGTCCCCTCTGCAGGCGGCCCAGGGTGTGGGGCAGCAGCCCCTCCAGCTCCCCCAGGGCCGCCCCATAGCGGCTCTTCAGCCCTCGCCAGCGGCCCCGCGCCTCCCCCACACCTGGGGGGCAGTTAGGGGGCAGTTGGGGGGCTTAGAAGGGGCTGGGGGAGCTTAGGGGTGAGTTGGGGGGCAGCTTAGGGGGCTGGAGGGGGCTTGGGGGGCAGTTTATGGGGCTGGGGGGGCAGGAGTTGTGGGGCAGGAGGGGCTGGGGGAGTTGGGGGGCAGCTTGAGCGGTCGGGGGGCAGCTTAGGGGGCTGGGGGGGGGGCAGGAGGGGCTGTGGGGCAGGAGCTGTGGGGCTGAGGGGCAGGTGTGGGTCACTCATGGGGCTGTGTGGGGCAGGTGTGGGTGACGTGTGGGGCTCCGTGGGGCAGGTGTGGGTGACTCAGGGGGCTCCGTGGGGCAGGTGTGGGTCACTCACGGGGGGCAGGGGGCTGTGTGGGGCAGGGGGCGGTGCTCAGCCCCCCCAGCAGCCGCTGCAGCACCCGCAGCTGAGTCAGCAGCAGCTTCCGCTTCCGACGCGCGTCCTGGGGGGCACAGGGGGTGGTTGTGGGGCACCCGTGGGGTGCTGGGGGGCTCTAGGGGTCCCTATTGATCTCTATGGGGTCACTATGGGTCCCTATTGATCTCTATGGGGTCTGTATTGATCTCTATGGGTCCTTATGGGGTCTCTATGGGGCAGTTATGTGTCCCTAGGGGGGTCTCTGTAGGACTCTATGGGTCCCTATTGATCTCTATGGATCCCTATGGGGTCTCTGTGGATCTCTATTGATCTCTATGGGTCCCTGTGGGGTCTCTATTGATCTCTATGAGTCTCTATGGGTCCCTATTGATCCCTGTGGGTCTCTATGGATCTCTATGGGTCTCTATTGGGTTTCTATGGGTTCCTATTGGTCTCTATGGATCCCTATTGATCTCTGTGGGTTTCAATGTGTCCCTACTGATCTCTATGGATCTCTATAGGACTCTATGGATCCCTATGGGTCTCTATGGATCTCTATGGGGCAGTTACGTGTCCCTATGGGGTCTCTATGGGTCCCTAATGATCTCTATGAGTCCCTATGGGGTCTCTATGGTGTCCCTATTGATGTCTATTGATCTCTATGGGTCCCTATGGGTTCTGTGGGTCCCTGTGGGGTCCCTATTGATCTCTGTGGGTCCCTATGGGGTCTCTATAGGACTCTATGGGGTCTCTATGGGTCCCTATTGATCTCTATGTGTCCCTGTGGGGCAGTTATGTGTCCCTACGAGGTCTCTATAGGGACTCTATAAGGTCTCTATGGATCTATATGGGTCCCCATTGACCTCTATGTGTCCCTATTGATCTCTATGGGCTCTATGGAGTCTCTATGGGTCCCTATGGGGTCTCTATGTGTCCCTATGGATCTCTATGGGGTCTGTATGGATCCCTCTTGATCAATATGGGCCCCTGTGGGGTCTCTATAGGACTCTATGGGATCTCTATGAATCTCTGTGAGGTCTCTATTGATCTCTATGGGGTCTCTATGGGCTCTGTGAGTCCCTGTGGGGTCTCTATGGGTCCCTATTGATCTCTATGGGGCAGTTATGTGTCTCTATAGGACTCTATAAGGTCTCTATGGATCTATATGGGTCTTTATTGAACTCTGTGTGTCCCTATTGATCTCTATGGGCTCTATGGAGTCTCTATGGGGTCTCTATGGATCTCTATTGATCTCTATGGGCTCTATGGAGTCTCTATGGGGTCTCTATGTGCCCCTATGGGGTCTCTATGGATCTCTATTGATCTCTATGGGCTCTATGGGGTCTCTATGGGTCCCTATGGGGTCTCTATAGGACTCTATGGGATCTCTGTGAATCTCTGTGAGGTCTCTATGGGCTCTGTGAGTCCCTCTGGGGTCTCTATAGGACTCTATGGGTCCCTATTGATCTCTATGGGGCAGTTATGTGTCTCTATAGGACTCTATAAGGTCTCTATGGATCTATATGGGTCTTTATTGAACTCTATGTGTCCCTATTGATCTCTATGGGCTCTATGGAGTCTATGGATCTCTATTGATCTCTATGGGTCCCTATGGGGTCTCTATGGATCTCTATTGATCTCTATGGGTCCCTATAAGGTCTCTATGGATCTATATGGGTCTTTATTGAACTCTATGTGTCCCTATTGATCTCTATGGAGTCTCTATGGGTCCCTATGGGGTCTCTATGGATCTCTATTGATCTCTATGGGTCCCTATGGGGTCTCTATAGGACTCTATGAATCCCTGTGGGTCCCTATGGGGTCCCTATTGATCTCTATGAGTCCCTATGGCTCCCTATGGGGTCTCTATGGATCCCTATTGATCTCTATGGATTCCTATGGGGTCTCTATAGGACTCTATGGGGTCTCTATAGGACTCTATGGGTCCCTATTGATCTCTATGGGGCAGTTATGTGTCTCTATAGGACTCTATAAGGTCTCTATGGATCTATATGGGTCTTTATTGACCTCTGTGTGTCCCTATTGATCTCTATGGGGTCTCTATGGAGTCTATGGATCTCTATTGATCTCTATGGGTCCCTATGGGGTCTCTATGGATCTCTATTGATCTCTATGGGTCCCTATAAGGTCTCTATGGATCTATATGGGTCTTTATTGAACTGTATGTGTCCCTGTTGATCTCTATGGGCTCTATGGGGTCTCTATGGATCTCTATTGATCTCTATGGATTCCTATGGGGTCTCTATAGGACTCTATGAATCCCTGTGGGTTCCTAAGGGGTCTCTATTGATCTCTATGAGTCCCTATGGCTCCCTATGGGGTCTCTATGATTCCCTGTTGATCTCTATGGATTCCTATGGGGTCTCTATAGGACTCTATGGGTCTCTATTGATCTGTATGCATCTGTGTGAGGTCCGTATCGGCCTCTCGGGGTCTGTCGGGGTCTCTCACCGCCATGTGCTCCGTGAGGCGCCTCGCGGGGACGTCTCCCTCCTCATCGTCGGGGGCCAGAGCCCGGGCCAGAGCCTGCAGCGCCCTGCGAACACAACCGGCGGCACTGGCGACTTCCCCCCACCTCCCTCTCAGCCCCACCTCCTGGTCCCTGCGTCCCCTCCACGGACACCAAGGGACCTGAGGGGACGGAGCCGCCTCCCCCCCTTGCCCTTCCCCTCACCGCTCCGCGCTCTGCGCCGCCATTGCCGCTTCCCGCGCTTTTCTCCCCCCTATTAAGCCCCGCCCACCCTCCCCTTCTCAGCCAATCAGCGCCCGCGTTTCTCCTTCCCGCCCCCCTAAACCCCGCCCTCCATCCCCGTCTCAACCAATCAGCGCCCGCCCCCCTGCCCTTTCCCGCCCACTAAGCCCCGCCCCGCTCCCCTTAAGGGCCGCCGTCCACCCAGCAAACGCGCCGCAGCCAATCAGCGCCCGCCCTGCGCTTTCCCGCCCCCCCCCAAGCCCCGCCAGCCAGGCCCCGCCTTAGCCAATCAGCGGCGCCCCCTGCGCTTTAGGCCCCGCCCACCAGCGGCGCCCCCGCGGCGGAGGCCACGCCCACCAGCGGCGCCTCAGGCAGTGAAGGGAAAGGGGTCAGAGGGGGAGGGACAGCGACCCCAGTGACCTGCAATGGGATGAACTGGGAGGGACTGGGAGGGACGAACAGCGACCCCAACGCTCACCTATCCTGGAATGGGTTACACTGGGAGGGACTGGGTAAACTGGGAGGGACTGGGACCCTAGTAACGTGGAATAGGCGAGACTGGGAGGGACAGCGACCCCAGTTAACCTGGAAGGGGTTAGACTGGGATAAACTGGGACTGGGGTGGGAAGGGGTGTCCCCATGGGGCTGCAGGGTCTCTATGGGGCAGAGGGGGAGGGGGGTCTCTATGGGCAGAGGGGGTTTCCCTATGGGGCAGGAGGGGTCACTATGGGGCAGGGAAGGTCTCTATGGGCAGGAGGGGTCACTATGGGGCAGGAGAGGATTCTCTATGGGTCAGAGGGGGTGTCCTATGGGGCAGGAGAGCTCCCTATGGGGCAGGGGAGCTCCCTATAGGTCAGGGAAGATCTCTATAGGGCAGGAGGAGCTCCCTATAGGTCAAGGAATGTCCCTATGGGGCAGGAGGAGCTCCCTATAGGTCAAGGAAGGTCCCTATGGGACAGGAGAGGCTCCCTATAGGTCAGGGAAGGTCCCTATGGGGCAGGAGGAGCTCCCTATAGGTCAGGGGAGGTCTCTATGGGGCAGGAGGGGCTCCCTATAGCTCAGGGAAGGTCTCTATGGGGCAGGAGAAGCTCCCTATAGGTCAGGAAGGTCCCTATGGGGCAGGAGAAGCTCCCTATAGGTCAGGGAAGGTCTCTATGGGACAGGAGGGGCTCACTATAGGTCAGGAAGGTCTCTATGGGGCAGGAGGGGCTCCCTATAGGTCAGGGAAGGTCCCTATGGGGCAGAGGGGCTCCCTATAGGTCAGGGAAGATCTCTATGGGCAGGAGGGGCTCCCTATAGGTCAGGGGAGGTCCCTATGGGGCAGGAGGAGCTCCCTATAGCTCAGGGAAGGTCTCTATGGGGCAGGAGGAGCTCCCTATAGGTCAGGGGAGGTCCCTATGGGGCAGGGGGGGAACCCCCCAAAGCAGACGACACCTCATTTCCTTCCCCCCCAACTTTATTACTGCCCCTCCCCTCCCCACCCCCCAACTTTGGGGAGGGGGGGAGCACTTGTGGGGCAGGAGGAGCCACTTGTGGGGCAGGAGGAGCCACTTGTGGGGCAGGAGGAGCCACGAGAGTTTCGGTCTCCTCCCCCCAACTTTTCCGTCACCGTCGCCGCCTCACGAGGGTCCAACCGTCGCTGGGGGGGGAGGGCGGGGGGGGCTCCCCGCATTCCATGGCCTGTTGGGGGTTGGGGCGATGACATCATGACTCTCGTCATGATGTCATCAACCCCCCCCATGATGTCATCGATGATGTCATTACCTCCTCCTCTCGGTCCTGCCCTCCCCCCAGCGGGTGGGGGAGGGGCAACGTGGGGGGGGGAGGAGGAGGAGGAGGAGGGGGAGGGCCTGGGTGGGCCCCCCCCAGAGCGAGAGCAGTGCCCGGCTGACCTGCAAAGGGTTAAACTGGTTAGACTGGGATGGACTGGGAGGGATGAACGCAGACCCCCCCCCTTTCCCCTCGTGGCTCCCAGTTCAACTAGAAAGGGTTAAACTGGGAGGGACTGGGAGGGACTGGGAGGGGGAGAACAGAGGCCTTGGCTCCCAGTTCAACTAGAAGGGTTAAACTGGGTTATAGTGGGAGGGACTGGGAGGGGGGAAAGAGAGACCCCAGTTCATCTGGAAGGGGTTGAACTGGGTTATACTGGGAGGGACTGGGAGGGGAAAGAGAGACCCCAGTTCATCTGGAAGGGGTTGAACTGGTGAGACTGGGTTAGACTGGGAGGGGAGAACAGAGACCTTAGCTCCAATTCAACTAGAAGGGGTTAAACTGGGCTAAACTGGAGGGCCTGGGAGCACACTGGTCCATACTGGTTTATACTGGGAGCTGCTGGGAAGGGACCGGGACGGACAAGGAGGATCCGAGGGGGTTGAGAGCAGCTTGGGAGGTGACTGGTTGCACTGGGAATGACTAGGAGGGGACGGGGGTTGGACTGGGTTGGGGGGGGTTGCAGTCCATACTGGTTCGTACTGGTTTGTACTGGTTTGTGTCACCTGCTGGAGGCTGCCGTCCTCCACACTGGTGTCGAACTCGTTGTCCATCACTTCGGCCAGAAAATCCTCCACCTCCTCCTGCTCCAGGTCAGCTGAGGGGGGGGAGGAGGGGGAATTGGGGTCCCAGGGGAGATTCTTGGGGTCCCAGGTGGGTTTTTGGGTCTTGGGGTGACTTTTAGGGTCCCGGGTGTGACTTTTGGGGTCCCAGATGTGATTTTTTAGGGTCTGGGGGTGGGTTTGGGGTCCCAGGTGGGTGTTTTGGGTCTCAGGTGTGACTTTTAGGGTCCCAGGTGGGTTTTTGGAGTCTCCAGGTGTGGGTTTGGGGTCTTGGAGTGACCTTTGGGTCTCGGAGTGGGTTTTGGGGTCCCCAGGTGTGACTTTTAGGGTCCCAGGTGGGGTTTGGGGTCTTGGAGTGATTTTTTAGGTTCTCAGGGTGGGTTTTGGGGGGTCCCGGGTGTGGATTTTGGGGTCTCAGGTGATTTTTTGGGTCCCCAGGAGGGTTTTGGGGTCTCCAGGTGTGATTCTTGGGTCTCCAGGTGAGATTTTTAGGGTCCCAGGTGAGATTTTTGGGGTCCCAAGTGTGATTTTTGGGGTCTCGGGGTGATTTTTAGGGTCTCAGGGTGAATTTTGGGGTCTCAGGGTGGGTTTGGGGGTCCAGGGTGGGTTTTAGGGTCCCCAGAGGTGATTTTTGGGGTCCCAGGTGTGATCTTTGGGGTCCCAGGTGGGTTTTAGGGTCTCCAGGTGTTATTTTTGGGGTCCCAGGTGTGATTTTTAGGGTCTCGGGGTGGGTTTGGGGTCCCAGGTGTGATTTTCGGAGTCTCCAGGAGTGAGTTTTGGGGTCTTGGAGTGGATTTTGGGCTCTCGGGGTGATTTTTCGGGTCCCCAAGTTGTGGGGCTTGGGCTGCCGGGGGGGGGGGGTTTTTTGGGGTCCCCTCTGACCGTTGTGCGTGAAGAAGTCCAGGAGGGCTCCAGGCAGCCAAGCGGCTTTCTCGGGGCTCTGGGGGCCCCCGAAGCCCTGCGACACGGCCAGCTGGGGGGGGGCAGGGCACTCCTGTCCTTCTGACCCTCCCTGTGTCCCCACCATGGCCCTCCAGCCCCTTCCCTCCTCAAAATGGCCGCCGAGACGCCCTTCCCAACATGGCGGCGCCCTCCTCAAAATGGCCGCCGCCGCCCTCCTCAAAATGGCCGCCGCCCTCCTCAAAATGGCCGCCGCCCTCCTCAAAATGGCCGCCGCCGCCCGCCTCAAAATGGCCGCCGCCCTCCTCAAAATGGCCGCCGCCCTCCTCAAAATGGCCGCCGCCGCCCGCCTCAAAATGGCCGCCGCCCGCCTCAAAATGGCCACCGCCGCCCTCCTCAAAATGGCCGCCGCGACGCCCTTCCCAACATGGCGGCGCCCTCCTCAAAATGGCCGCCGCCGCCCGCCTCAAAATGGCCGCCGCCCTCCTCAAAATGGCCACCGCCCGCCTCAAAATGGCCGCCGCCGCCCGCCTCAAAATGGCCGCCCCCCCCCGTGTCCCCTCAAGTCCCTGTGGCCCCTCGTGTCCCTCTATCCCTTCCCTGTGTCCCCATGTCCCTCTGTCCCCCCTCGTGCCCCTCGGGCCCCACCGTCCATTCACGTCCCTCGTGTCCCTCATTCCCCTCACGTCCCTCTGTCCCCCCTCACGTCCCACCCCCCGTGTCCCCTCTGTCCCCCTCGTGTCCCTCGTTACCCTCACGTCCTCTGTCCCCCACGTCCCTCCGTCCCTTCCCTGTGTCCCTCTGTCTCACCATCCATTCATGTCCCTCTGTCCCCCTCGTGTCCCTCGTTCCCCTCACGTCCCCCTGTCCCCCCATTCCCGTGTCCGTCTGTCCCCGTGTCCCCGACCTGCAGGGCCTCCCAGCCGGCGAGCAGGTCCCTGACGCCTCTGGCGAACCTCTCCTCCCTCCCCTCAGCCATGGGCGCCGCCATTCAGGCCGCGCAGCCCGCCCAGCCGAGCGCCGAGCGAGCGAGCGAGCGATGAGCCGCGGGCGCGCCCTCCTCAAAATGGCGGCGCTTCCGTCCTGGGCGGGAGGGCGCCCTCCTCAAAATGGCCGCCACCGCCCTCCTCAAAATGGCCGCCGCCAAAATGGCGCCTTCCCCGCCTTTAGGGGAAAAAAAAAAAGCGCGCGCCCTCCTCAAAATGGCCGCCGCCCTCCTCAAAATGGCCGCTGCCAAAATGGCGCCTTCCCCGCCTTTAGGGGAAAAAAAAAAGCGCGCGCCCTCCTCAAAATGGCCGCCGCCCTCCTCAAAATGGCCGCCGCCAAAACGGCGCCTTTCC
>JAUMJK010002325.1:0-25362 GCA_033558105.1 Coccyzus lansbergi | reverse complement strand
TTAGGGTTAGGGTTAGGGTTAGGGTTAGGGTTAGGGTTAGGGTTAGGGTTAGGGTTAGGGTTAGGGTTAGGGTTAGGGTTAGGGTTAGGGTTAGGGTTAGGGTTAGGGTTAGGGTTAGGGTTAGGGTTAGGGTTAGGGTTAGGGTTAGGGTTAGGGTTAGGGTTAGGGTTAGGGTTAGGGTTAGGGTTAGGGTTAGGGTTAGGGTTAGGGTTAGGGTTAGGGTTAGGGTTAGGGTTAGGTTAGGGTTAGGGTTAGGGTTAGGGTTAGGGTTAGGGTTAGGTTAGGGTTAGGGTTAGGGTTAGGGTTAGGGTTAGGGTTAGGGTTAGGGTTAGGGTTAGGGTTAGGGTTAGGTTAGGGTTAGGGTTAGGGTTAGGGTTAGGGTTAGGGTTAGGGTTAGGGTTAGGGTTAGGGTTAGGGTTAGGGTTAGGGTTAGGGTTAGGGTTAGGGTTAGGGTTAGGGTTAGGGTTAGGGTTAGGGTTAGGGTTAGGGTTAGGGTTAGGGTTAGGGTTAGGGTTAGGGTTAGGGTTAGGGTTAGGGTTAGGGTTAGGGTTAGGGTTAGGGTTAGGGTTAGGGTTAGGGTTAGGGTTAGGGTTAGGGTTAGGGTTAGGGTTAGGGTTAGGGTTAGGGTTAGGGTTAGGGTTAGGGTTAGGGTTAGGGTTAGGGTTAGGGTTAGGGTTAGGGTTAGGGTTAGGGTTAGGGTTAGGGTTAGGGTTAGGGTTAGGGTTAGGGTTAGGGTTAGGGTTAGGGTTAGGGTTAGGGTTAGGGTTAGGGTTAGGGTTAGGGTTAGGGTTAGGGTTAGGGTTAGGGTTAGGGTTAGGGTTAGGGTTAGGGTTAGGGTTAGGGTTAGGGTTAGGGTTAGGGTTAGGGTTAGGGTTAGGGTTAGGGTTAGGGTTAGGTTAGGGTTAGGGTTAGGGTTAGGGTTAGGGTTAGGGTTAGGGTTAGGGTTAGGGTTAGGGTTAGGGTTAGGGTTAGGGTTAGGGTTAGGGTTAGGGTTAGGGTTAGGGTTAGGGTTAGGGTTAGGTTAGGGTTAGGGTTAGGGTTAGGGTTAGGGTTAGGTTAGGGTTAGGGTTAGGGTTAGGGTTAGGGTTAGGGTTAGGGTTAGGGTTAGGGTTAGGGTTAGGGTTAGGGTTAGGGTTAGGGTTAGGGTTAGGGTTAGGGTTAGGGTTAGGGTTAGGGTTAGGGTTAGGGTTAGGGTTAGGGTTAGGGTTAGGGTTAGGGTTAGGGTTAGGGTTAGGGTTAGGGTTAGGGTTAGGGTTAGGGTTAGGGTTAGGGTTAGGGTTAGGGTTAGGGTTAGGGTTAGGGTTAGGGTTAGGGTTAGGGTTAGGGTTAGGGTTAGGGTTAGGGTTAGGGTTAGGGTTAGGGTTAGGGTTAGGGTTAGGGTTAGGGTTAGGGTTAGGGTTAGGGTTAGGGTTAGGGTTAGGGTTAGGGTTAGGGTTAGGGTTAGGGTTAGGGTTAGGGTTAGGGTTAGGGTTAGGGTTAGGGTTAGGGTTAGGGTTAGGGTTAGGGTTAGGGTTAGGGTTAGGGTTAGGGTTAGGGTTAGGGTTAGGGTTAGGGTTAGGGTTAGGGTTAGGGTTAGGGTTAGGGTTAGGGTTAGGGTTAGGGTTAGGGTTAGGGTTAGGGTTAGGGTTAGGGTTAGGGTTAGGGTTAGGGTTAGGGTTAGGGTTAGGGTTAGGGTTAGGGTTAGGGTTAGGGTTAGGGTTAGGGTTAGGGTTAGGGTTAGGGTTAGGGTTAGGGTTAGGGTTAGGGTTAGGGTTAGGGTTAGGGTTAGGGTTAGGGTTAGGGTTAGGGTTAGGGTTAGGGTTAGGGTTAGGGTTAGGGTTAGGGTTAGGGTTAGGGTTAGGGTTAGGGTTAGGGTTAGGGTTAGGGTTAGGGTTAGGGTTAGGGTTAGGGTTAGGGTTAGGGTTAGGGTTAGGGTTAGGGTTAGGGTTAGGGTTAGGGTTAGGGTTAGGGTTAGGGTTAGGGTTAGGGTTAGGGTTAGGGTTAGGGTTAGGGTTAGGGTTAGGGTTAGGGTTAGGGTTAGGGTTAGGGTTAGGGTTAGGGTTAGGGTTAGGGTTAGGGTTAGGGTTAGGGTTAGGGTTAGGGTTAGGGTTAGGGTTAGGGTTAGGGTTAGGGTTAGGGTTAGGGTTAGGGTTAGGGTTAGGGTTAGGGTTAGGGTTAGGGTTAGGGTTAGGGTTAGGGTTAGGGTTAGGGTTAGGGTTAGGGTTAGGGTTAGGGTTAGGGTTAGGGTTAGGGTTAGGGTTAGGGTTAGGGTTAGGGTTAGGGTTAGGGTTAGGGTTAGGGTTAGGGTTAGGGTTAGGGTTAGGGTTAGGGTTAGGGTTAGGGTTAGGGTTAGGGTTAGGGTTAGGGTTAGGGTTAGGGTTAGGGTTAGGGTTAGGGTTAGGGTTAGGGTTAGGGTTAGGGTTAGGGTTAGGGTTAGGGTTAGGGTTAGGGTTAGGGTTAGGGTTAGGGTTAGGGTTAGGGTTAGGGTTAGGGTTAGGGTTAGGGTTAGGGTTAGGGTTAGGGTTAGGGTTAGGGTTAGGGTTAGGGTTAGGGTTAGGGTTAGGGTTAGGGTTAGGGTTAGGGTTAGGGTTAGGGTTAGGGTTAGGGTTAGGGTTAGGGTTAGGGTTAGGGTTAGGGTTAGGGTTAGGGTTAGGGTTAGGGTTAGGGTTAGGGTTAGGGTTAGGGTTAGGGTTAGGGTTAGGGTTAGGGTTAGGGTTAGGGTTAGGGTTAGGGTTAGGGTTAGGGTTAGGGTTAGGGTTAGGGTTAGGGTTAGGGTTAGGGTTAGGGTTAGGGTTAGGGTTAGGGTTAGGGTTAGGGTTAGGGTTAGGGTTAGGGTTAGGGTTAGGGTTAGGGTTAGGGTTAGGGTTAGGGTTAGGGTTAGGGTTAGGGTTAGGGTTAGGGTTAGGGTTAGGGTTAGGGTTAGGGTTAGGGTTAGGGTTAGGGTTAGGGTTAGGGTTAGGGTTAGGGTTAGGGTTAGGGTTAGGGTTAGGGTTAGGGTTAGGGTTAGGGTTAGGGTTAGGGTTAGGGTTAGGGTTAGGGTTAGGGTTAGGGTTAGGGTTAGGGTTAGGGTTAGGGTTAGGGTTAGGGTTAGGGTTAGGGTTAGGGTTAGGGTTAGGGTTAGGGTTAGGGTTAGGGTTAGGGTTAGGGTTAGGGTTAGGGTTAGGTTAGGGTTAGGGTTAGGGTTAGGGTTAGGGTTAGGGTTAGGGTTAGGGTTAGGGTTAGGGTTAGGGTTAGGGTTAGGGTTAGGGTTAGGGTTAGGGTTAGGGTTAGGGTTAGGGTTAGGGTTAGGGTTAGGGTTAGGGTTAGGGTTAGGGTTAGGGTTAGGGTTAGGGTTAGGGTTAGGGTTAGGGTTAGGGTTAGGGTTAGGGTTAGGGTTAGGGTTAGGGTTAGGGTTAGGGTTAGGGTTAGGGTTAGGGTTAGGGTTAGGGTTAGGGTTAGGGTTAGGGTTAGGGTTAGGGTTAGGGTTAGGGTTAGGGTTAGGGTTAGGGTTAGGGTTAGGGTTAGGGTTAGGGTTAGGGTTAGGGTTAGGGTTAGGGTTAGGGTTAGGGTTAGGGTTAGGGTTAGGGTTAGGGTTAGGGTTAGGGTTAGGGTTAGGGTTAGGGTTAGGGTTAGGGTTAGGGTTAGGGTTAGGGTTAGGGTTAGGGTTAGGGTTAGGGTTAGGGTTAGGGTTAGGGTTAGGGTTAGGGTTAGGGTTAGGGTTAGGGTTAGGGTTAGGGTTAGGGTTAGGGTTAGGGTTAGGGTTAGGGTTAGGGTTAGGGTTAGGGTTAGGGTTAGGGTTAGGGTTAGGGTTAGGGTTAGGGTTAGGGTTAGGGTTAGGGTTAGGGTTAGGGTTAGGGTTAGGGTTAGGGTTAGGGTTAGGGTTAGGGTTAGGGTTAGGGTTAGGGTTAGGGTTAGGGTTAGGGTTAGGGTTAGGGTTAGGGTTAGGGTTAGGGTTAGGGTTAGGGTTAGGGTTAGGGTTAGGGTTAGGGTTAGGGTTAGGGTTAGGGTTAGGGTTAGGGTTAGGGTTAGGGTTAGGGTTAGGGTTAGGGTTAGGGTTAGGGTTAGGGTTAGGGTTAGGGTTAGGGTTAGGGTTAGGGTTAGGGTTAGGGTTAGGGTTAGGGTTAGGGTTAGGGTTAGGGTTAGGGTTAGGGTTAGGGTTAGGGTTAGGGTTAGGGTTAGGGTTAGGGTTAGGGTTAGGGTTAGGGTTAGGGTTAGGGTTAGGGTTAGGGTTAGGGTTAGGGTTAGGGTTAGGGTTAGGGTTAGGGTTAGGGTTAGGGTTAGGGTTAGGGTTAGGGTTAGGGTTAGGGTTAGGGTTAGGGTTAGGGTTAGGGTTAGGGTTAGGGTTAGGGTTAGGGTTAGGGTTAGGGTTAGGGTTAGGGTTAGGGTTAGGGTTAGGGTTAGGGTTAGGGTTAGGGTTAGGGTTAGGGTTAGGGTTAGGGTTAGGGTTAGGGTTAGGGTTAGGGTTAGGGTTAGGGTTAGGGTTAGGGTTAGGGTTAGGGTTAGGGTTAGGGTTAGGGTTAGGGTTAGGGTTAGGGTTAGGGTTAGGGTTAGGGTTAGGGTTAGGGTTAGGGTTAGGGTTAGGGTTAGGGTTAGGGTTAGGGTTAGGGTTAGGGTTAGGGTTAGGGTTAGGTTAGGGTTAGGGTTAGGGTTAGGGTTAGGGTTAGGGTTAGGGTTAGGGTTAGGGTTAGGGTTAGGGTTAGGGTTAGGGTTAGGGTTAGGGTTAGGGTTAGGGTTAGGGTTAGGGTTAGGGTTAGGGTTAGGGTTAGGGTTAGGGTTAGGGTTAGGGTTAGGGTTAGGGTTAGGGTTAGGGTTAGGGTTAGGGTTAGGGTTAGGGTTAGGGTTAGGGTTAGGGTTAGGGTTAGGGTTAGGGTTAGGGTTAGGGTTAGGGTTAGGGTTAGGGTTAGGGTTAGGGTTAGGGTTAGGGTTAGGGTTAGGGTTAGGGTTAGGGTTAGGGTTAGGGTTAGGGTTAGGGTTAGGGTTAGGGTTAGGGTTAGGTTAGGGTTAGGGTTAGGGTTAGGGTTAGGGTTAGGGTTAGGGTTAGGGTTAGGGTTAGGGTTAGGGTTAGGGTTAGGGTTAGGGTTAGGGTTAGGGTTAGGGTTAGGGTTAGGGTTAGGGTTAGGGTTAGGGTTAGGGTTAGGGTTAGGGTTAGGGTTAGGGTTAGGGTTAGGGTTAGGGTTAGGGTTAGGGTTAGGGTTAGGGTTAGGGTTAGGGTTAGGGTTAGGGTTAGGGTTAGGGTTAGGGTTAGGGTTAGGGTTAGGGTTAGGGTTAGGGTTAGGGTTAGGGTTAGGGTTAGGGTTAGGGTTAGGGTTAGGGTTAGGGTTAGGGTTAGGGTTAGGGTTAGGGTTAGGGTTAGGGTTAGGGTTAGGGTTAGGGTTAGGGTTAGGGTTAGGGTTAGGGTTAGGGTTAGGGTTAGGGTTAGGGTTAGGGTTAGGGTTAGGGTTAGGGTTAGGGTTAGGGTTAGGGTTAGGGTTAGGGTTAGGGTTAGGGTTAGGGTTAGGGTTAGGGTTAGGGTTAGGGTTAGGGTTAGGGTTAGGGTTAGGGTTAGGGTTAGGGTTAGGGTTAGGGTTAGGGTTAGGGTTAGGGTTAGGGTTAGGGTTAGGGTTAGGGTTAGGGTTAGGGTTAGGGTTAGGGTTAGGGTTAGGGTTAGGGTTAGGGTTAGGGTTAGGGTTAGGGTTAGGGTTAGGGTTAGGGTTAGGGTTAGGGTTAGGGTTAGGGTTAGGGTTAGGGTTAGGGTTAGGGTTAGGGTTAGGGTTAGGGTTAGGGTTAGGGTTAGGGTTAGGGTTAGGGTTAGGGTTAGGGTTAGGGTTAGGGTTAGGGTTAGGGTTAGGGTTAGGGTTAGGGTTAGGGTTAGGGTTAGGGTTAGGGTTAGGGTTAGGGTTAGGGTTAGGGTTAGGGTTAGGGTTAGGGTTAGGGTTAGGGTTAGGGTTAGGGTTAGGGTTAGGGTTAGGGTTAGGGTTAGGGTTAGGGTTAGGGTTAGGGTTAGGGTTAGGGTTAGGGTTAGGGTTAGGGTTAGGGTTAGGGTTAGGGTTAGGGTTAGGGTTAGGGTTAGGGTTAGGGTTAGGGTTAGGGTTAGGGTTAGGGTTAGGGTTAGGGTTAGGGTTAGGGTTAGGGTTAGGGTTAGGGTTAGGGTTAGGGTTAGGGTTAGGGTTAGGGTTAGGGTTAGGGTTAGGGTTAGGGTTAGGGTTAGGGTTAGGGTTAGGGTTAGGGTTAGGGTTAGGGTTAGGGTTAGGGTTAGGGTTAGGGTTAGGGTTAGGGTTAGGGTTAGGGTTAGGGTTAGGGTTAGGGTTAGGGTTAGGGTTAGGGTTAGGGTTAGGGTTAGGGTTAGGGTTAGGGTTAGGGTTAGGGTTAGGGTTAGGGTTAGGGTTAGGGTTAGGGTTAGGGTTAGGGTTAGGGTTAGGGTTAGGGTTAGGGTTAGGGTTAGGGTTAGGGTTAGGGTTAGGGTTAGGGTTAGGGTTAGGGTTAGGGTTAGGGTTAGGGTTAGGGTTAGGGTTAGGGTTAGGGTTAGGGTTAGGGTTAGGGTTAGGGTTAGGGTTAGGGTTAGGGTTAGGGTTAGGGTTAGGGTTAGGGTTAGGGTTAGGGTTAGGGTTAGGGTTAGGGTTAGGGTTAGGGTTAGGGTTAGGGTTAGGGTTAGGGTTAGGGTTAGGGTTAGGGTTAGGGTTAGGGTTAGGGTTAGGGTTAGGGTTAGGGTTAGGGTTAGGGTTAGGGTTAGGGTTAGGGTTAGGGTTAGGGTTAGGGTTAGGGTTAGGGTTAGGGTTAGGGTTAGGGTTAGGGTTAGGGTTAGGGTTAGGGTTAGGGTTAGGGTTAGGGTTAGGGTTAGGGTTAGGGTTAGGGTTAGGGTTAGGGTTAGGGTTAGGGTTAGGGTTAGGGTTAGGGTTAGGGTTAGGGTTAGGGTTAGGGTTAGGGTTAGGGTTAGGGTTAGGGTTAGGGTTAGGGTTAGGGTTAGGGTTAGGGTTAGGGTTAGGGTTAGGGTTAGGGTTAGGGTTAGGGTTAGGGTTAGGGTTAGGGTTAGGGTTAGGGTTAGGGTTAGGGTTAGGGTTAGGGTTAGGGTTAGGGTTAGGGTTAGGGTTAGGGTTAGGGTTAGGGTTAGGGTTAGGGTTAGGGTTAGGGTTAGGGTTAGGGTTAGGGTTAGGGTTAGGGTTAGGGTTAGGGTTAGGGTTAGGGTTAGGGTTAGGGTTAGGGTTAGGGTTAGGGTTAGGGTTAGGGTTAGGGTTAGGGTTAGGGTTAGGGTTAGGGTTAGGGTTAGGCGGTTAGGGTTAGGGTTAGGGTTAGGGTTAGGGTTAGGGTTAGGGTTAGGGTTAGGGTTAGGGTTAGGGTTAGGGTTAGGGTTAGGGTTAGGGTTAGGGTTAGGGTTAGGGTTAGGGTTAGGGTTAGGGTTAGGGTTAGGGTTAGGGTTAGGGTTAGGGTTAGGGTTAGGGTTAGGGTTAGGGTTAGGGTTAGGGTTAGGGTTAGGGTTAGGGTTAGGGTTAGGGTTAGGGTTAGGGTTAGGGTTAGGGTTAGGGTTAGGGTTAGGGTTAGGGTTAGGGTTAGGGTTAGGGTTAGGGTTAGGGTTAGGGTTAGGGTTAGGGTTAGGGTTAGGGTTAGGGTTAGGGTTAGGGTTAGGGTTAGGGTTAGGGTTAGGGTTAGGGTAGGGTTAGGGTTAGGGTTAGGGTTAGGGTTAGGGTTAGGGTTAGGGTTAGGGTTAGGGTTAGGGTTAGGGTTAGGGTTAGGGTTAGGGTTAGGGTTAGGGTTAGGGTTAGGGTTAGGGTTAGGGTTAGGGTTAGGGTTAGGGTTAGGGTTAGGGTTAGGGTTAGGGTTAGGGTTAGGGTTAGGGTTAGGGTTAGGGTTAGGGTTAGGGTTAGGGTTAGGGTTAGGGTTAGGGTTAGGGTTAGGGTTAGGGTTAGGGTTAGGGTTAGGGTTAGGGTTAGGGTTAGGGTTAGGGTTAGGGTTAGGGTTAGGGTTAGGGTTAGGGTTAGGGTTAGGGTTAGGGTTAGGGTTAGGGTTAGGGTTAGGGTTAGGGTTAGGGTTAGGGTTAGGGTTAGGGTTAGGGTTAGGGTTAGGGTTAGGGTTAGGGTTAGGGTTAGGGTTAGGGTTAGGGTTAGGGTTAGGGTTAGGGTTAGGGTTAGGGTTAGGGTTAGGGTTAGGGTTAGGGTTAGGGTTAGGGTTAGGGTTAGGGTTAGGGTTAGGGTTAGGGTTAGGGTTAGGGTTAGGGTTAGGGTTAGGGTTAGGGTTAGGGTTAGGGTTAGGGTTAGGGTTAGGGTTAGGGTTAGGGTTAGGGTTAGGGTTAGGGTTAGGGTTAGGGTTAGGGTTAGGGTTAGGGTTAGGGTTAGGGTTAGGGTTAGGGTTAGGGTTAGGGTTAGGGTTAGGGTTAGGGTTAGGGTTAGGGTTAGGGTTAGGGTTAGGGTTAGGGTTAGGGTTAGGGTTAGGGTTAGGGTTAGGGTTAGGGTTAGGGTTAGGGTTAGGGTTAGGGTTAGGGTTAGGGTTAGGGTTAGGGTTAGGGTTAGGGTTAGGGTTAGGGTTAGGGTTAGGGTTAGGGTTAGGGTTAGGGTTAGGGTTAGGGTTAGGGTTAGGGTTAGGGTTAGGGTTAGGGTTAGGGTTAGGGTTAGGGTTAGGGTTAGGGTTAGGGTTAGGGTTAGGGTTAGGGTTAGGGTTAGGGTTAGGGTTAGGGTTAGGGTTAGGGTTAGGGTTAGGGTTAGGGTTAGGGTTAGGGTTAGGGTTAGGGTTAGGGTTAGGGTTAGGGTTAGGGTTAGGGTTAGGGTTAGGGTTTAGGGTTAGGGTTAGGGTTAGGGTTAGGGTTAGGGTTAGGGTTAGGGTTAGGGTTAGGGTTAGGGTTAGGGTTAGGGTTAGGGTTAGGGTTAGGGTTAGGGTTAGGGTTAGGGTTAGGGTTAGGGTTAGGGTTAGGGTTAGGGTTAGGGTTAGGGTTAGGGTTAGGGTTAGGGTTAGGGTTAGGGTTAGGGTTAGGGTTAGGGTTAGGGTTAGGGTTAGGGTTAGGGTTAGGGTTAGGGTTAGGGTTAGGGTTAGGGTTAGGGTTAGGGTTAGGGTTAGGGTTAGGGTTAGGGTTAGGGTTAGGGTTAGGGTTAGGGTTAGGGTTAGGGTTAGGGTTAGGGTTAGGGTTAGGGTTAGGGTTAGGGTTAGGGTTAGGGTTAGGGTTAGGGTTAGGGTTAGGGTTAGGGTTAGGGTTAGGGTTAGGGTTAGGGTTAGGGTTAGGGTTAGGGTTAGGGTTAGGGTTAGGGTTAGGGTTAGGGTTAGGGTTAGGGTTAGGGTTAGGGTTAGGGTTAGGGTTAGGGTTAGGGTTAGGGTTAGGGTTAGGGTTAGGGTTAGGGTTAGGGTTAGGGTTAGGGTTAGGGTTAGGGTTAGGGTTAGGGTTAGGGTTAGGGTTAGGGTTAGGGTTAGGGTTAGGGTTAGGGTTAGGGTTAGGGTTAGGGTTAGGGTTAGGGTTAGGGTTAGGGTTAGGGTTAGGGTTAGGGTTAGGGTTAGGGTTAGGGTTAGGGTTAGGGTTAGGGTTAGGGTTAGGGTTAGGGTTAGGGTTAGGGTTAGGGTTAGGGTTAGGGTTAGGGTTAGGGTTAGGGTTAGGGTTAGGGTTAGGGTTAGGGTTAGGGTTAGGGTTAGGGTTAGGGTTAGGGTTAGGGTTAGGGTTAGGGTTAGGGTTAGGGTTAGGGTTAGGGTTAGGGTTAGGGTTAGGGTTAGGGTTAGGGTTAGGGTTAGGGTTAGGGTTAGGGTTAGGGTTAGGGTTAGGGTTAGGGTTAGGGTTAGGGTTAGGGTTAGGGTTAGGGTTAGGGTTAGGGTTAGGGTTAGGGTTAGGGTTAGGGTTAGGGTTAGGGTTAGGGTTAGGGTTAGGGTTAGGGTTAGGGTTAGGGTTAGGGTTAGGGTTAGGGTTAGGGTTAGGGTTAGGGTTAGGGTTAGGGTTAGGGTTAGGGTTAGGGTTAGGGTTAGGGTTAGGGTTAGGGTTAGGGTTAGGGTTAGGGTTAGGGTTAGGGTTAGGGTTAGGGTTAGGGTTAGGGTTAGGGTTAGGGTTAGGGTTAGGGTTAGGGTTAGGGTTAGGGTTAGGGTTAGGGTTAGGGTTAGGGTTAGGGTTAGGGTTAGGGTTAGGGTTAGGGTTAGGGTTAGGGTTAGGGTTAGGGTTAGGGTTAGGGTTAGGGTTAGGGTTAGGGTTAGGGTTAGGGTTAGGGTTAGGGTTAGGGTTAGGGTTAGGGTTAGGGTTAGGGTTAGGGTTAGGGTTAGGGTTAGGGTTAGGGTTAGGGTTAGGGTTAGGGTTAGGGTTAGGGTTAGGGTTAGGGTTAGGGTTAGGGTTAGGGTTAGGGTTAGGGTTAGGGTTAGGGTTAGGGTTAGGGTTAGGGTTAGGGTTAGGGTTAGGGTTAGGGTTAGGGTTAGGGTTAGGGTTAGGGTTAGGGTTAGGGTTAGGGTTAGGGTTAGGGTTAGGGTTAGGGTTAGGGTTAGGGTTAGGGTTAGGGTTAGGGTTAGGGTTAGGGTTAGGGTTAGGGTTAGGGTTAGGGTTAGGGTTAGGGTTAGGGTTAGGGTTAGGGTTAGGGTTAGGGTTAGGGTTAGGGTTAGGGTTAGGGTTAGGGTTAGGGTTAGGGTTAGGGTTAGGGTTAGGGTTAGGGTTAGGGTTAGGGTTAGGGTTAGGGTTAGGGTTAGGGTTAGGGTTAGGGTTAGGGTTAGGGTTAGGGTTAGGGTTAGGGTTAGGGTTAGGGTTAGGGTTAGGGTTAGGGTTAGGGTTAGGGTTAGGGTTAGGGTTAGGGTTAGGGTTAGGGTTAGGGTTAGGGTTAGGGTTAGGGTTAGGGTTAGGGTTAGGGTTAGGGTTAGGGTTAGGGTTAGGGTTAGGGTTAGGGTTAGGGTTAGGGTTAGGGTTAGGGTTAGGGTTAGGGTTAGGGTTAGGGTTAGGGTTAGGGTTAGGGTTAGGGTTAGGGTTAGGGTTAGGGTTAGGGTTAGGGTTAGGGTTAGGGTTAGGGTTAGGGTTAGGGTTAGGGTTAGGGTTAGGGTTAGGGTTAGGGTTAGGGTTAGGGTTAGGGTTAGGGTTAGGGTTAGGGTTAGGGTTAGGGTTAGGGTTAGGGTTAGGGTTAGGGTTAGGGTTAGGGTTAGGGTTAGGGTTAGGGTTAGGGTTAGGGTTAGGGTTAGGGTTAGGGTTAGGGTTAGGGTTAGGGTTAGGGTTAGGGTTAGGGTTAGGGTTAGGGTTAGGGTTAGGGTTAGGGTTAGGGTTAGGGTTAGGGTTAGGGTTAGGGTTAGGGTTAGGGTTAGGGTTAGGGTTAGGGTTAGGGTTAGGGTTAGGGTTAGGGTTAGGGTTAGGGTTAGGGTTAGGGTTAGGGTTAGGGTTAGGGTTAGGGTTAGGGTTAGGGTTAGGGTTAGGGTTAGGGTTAGGGTTAGGGTTAGGGTTAGGGTTAGGGTTAGGGTTAGGGTTAGGGTTAGGGTTAGGGTTAGGGTTAGGGTTAGGGTTAGGGTTAGGGTTAGGGTTAGGGTTAGGGTTAGGGTTAGGGTTAGGGTTAGGGTTAGGGTTAGGGTTAGGGTTAGGGTTAGGGTTAGGGTTAGGGTTAGGGTTAGGGTTAGGGTTAGGGTTAGGGTTAGGGTTAGGGTTAGGGTTAGGGTTAGGGTTAGGGTTAGGGTTAGGGTTAGGGTTAGGGTTAGGGTTAGGGTTAGGGTTAGGGTTAGGGTTAGGGTTAGGGTTAGGGTTAGGGTTAGGGTTAGGGTTAGGGTTAGGGTTAGGGTTAGGGTTAGGGTTAGGGTTAGGGTTAGGGTTAGGGTTAGGGTTAGGGTTAGGGTTAGGGTTAGGGTTAGGGTTAGGGTTAGGGTTAGGGTTAGGGTTAGGGTTAGGGTTAGGGTTAGGGTTAGGGTTAGGGTTAGGGTTAGGGTTAGGGTTAGGGTTAGGGTTAGGGTTAGGGTTAGGGTTAGGGTTAGGGTTAGGGTTAGGGTTAGGGTTAGGGTTAGGGTTAGGGTTAGGGTTAGGGTTAGGGTTAGGGTTAGGGTTAGGGTTAGGGTTAGGGTTAGGGTTAGGGTTAGGGTTAGGGTTAGGGTTAGGGTTAGGGTTAGGGTTAGGGTTAGGGTTAGGGTTAGGGTTAGGGTTAGGGTTAGGGTTAGGGTTAGGGTTAGGGTTAGGGTTAGGGTTAGGGTTAGGGTTAGGGTTAGGGTTAGGGTTAGGGTTAGGGTTAGGGTTAGGGTTAGGGTTAGGGTTAGGGTTAGGGTTAGGGTTAGGGTTAGGGTTAGGGTTAGGGTTAGGGTTAGGGTTAGGGTTAGGGTTAGGGTTAGGGTTAGGGTTAGGGTTAGGGTTAGGGTTAGGGTTAGGGTTAGGGTTAGGGTTAGGGTTAGGGTTAGGGTTAGGGTTAGGGTTAGGGTTAGGGTTAGGGTTAGGGTTAGGGTTAGGGTTAGGGTTAGGGTTAGGGTTAGGGTTAGGGTTAGGGTTAGGGTTAGGGTTAGGGTTAGGGTTAGGGTTAGGGTTAGGGTTAGGGTTAGGGTTAGGGTTAGGGTTAGGGTTAGGGTTAGGGTTAGGGTTAGGGTTAGGGTTAGGGTTAGGGTTAGGGTTAGGGTTAGGGTTAGGGTTAGGGTTAGGGTTAGGGTTAGGGTTAGGGTTAGGGTTAGGGTTAGGGTTAGGGTTAGGGTTAGGGTTAGGGTTAGGGTTAGGGTTAGGGTTAGGGTTAGGGTTAGGGTTAGGGTTAGGGTTAGGGTTAGGGTTAGGGTTAGGGTTAGGGTTAGGGTTAGGGTTAGGGTTAGGGTTAGGGTTAGGGTTAGGGTTAGGGTTAGGGTTAGGGTTAGGGTTAGGGTTAGGGTTAGGGTTAGGGTTAGGGTTAGGGTTAGGGTTAGGGTTAGGGTTAGGGTTAGGGTTAGGGTTAGGGTTAGGGTTAGGGTTAGGGTTAGGGTTAGGGTTAGGGTTAGGGTTAGGGTTAGGGTTAGGGTTAGGGTTAGGGTTAGGGTTAGGGTTAGGGTTAGGGTTAGGGTTAGGGTTAGGGTTAGGGTTAGGGTTAGGGTTAGGGTTAGGGTTAGGGTTAGGGTTAGGGTTAGGGTTAGGGTTAGGGTTAGGGTTAGGGTTAGGGTTAGGGTTAGGGTTAGGGTTAGGGTTAGGGTTAGGGTTAGGGTTAGGGTTAGGGTTAGGGTTAGGGTTAGGGTTAGGGTTAGGGTTAGGGTTAGGGTTAGGGTTAGGGTTAGGGTTAGGGTTAGGGTTAGGGTTAGGGTTAGGGTTAGGGTTAGGGTTAGGGTTAGGGTTAGGGTTAGGGTTAGGGTTAGGGTTAGGGTTAGGGTTAGGGTTAGGGTTAGGGTTAGGGTTAGGGTTAGGGTTAGGGTTAGGGTTAGGGTTAGGGTTAGGGTTAGGGTTAGGGTTAGGGTTAGGGTTAGGGTTAGGGTTAGGGTTAGGGTTAGGGTTAGGGTTAGGGTTAGGGTTAGGGTTAGGGTTAGGGTTAGGGTTAGGGTTAGGGTTAGGGTTAGGGTTAGGGTTAGGGTTAGGGTTAGGGTTAGGGTTAGGGTTAGGGTTAGGGTTAGGGTTAGGGTTAGGGTTAGGGTTAGGGTTAGGGTTAGGGTTAGGGTTAGGGTTAGGGTTAGGGTTAGGGTTAGGGTTAGGGTTAGGGTTAGGGTTAGGGTTAGGGTTAGGGTTAGGGTTAGGGTTAGGGTTAGGGTTAGGGTTAGGGTTAGGGTTAGGGTTAGGGTTAGGGTTAGGGTTAGGGTTAGGGTTAGGGTTAGGGTTAGGGTTAGGGTTAGGGTTAGGGTTAGGGTTAGGGTTAGGGTTAGGGTTAGGGTTAGGGTTAGGGTTAGGGTTAGGGTTAGGGTTAGGGTTAGGGTTAGGGTTAGGGTTAGGGTTAGGGTTAGGGTTAGGGTTAGGGTTAGGGTTAGGGTTAGGGTTAGGGTTAGGGTTAGGGTTAGGGTTAGGGTTAGGGTTAGGGTTAGGGTTAGGGTTAGGGTTAGGGTTAGGGTTAGGGTTAGGGTTAGGGTTAGGGTTAGGGTTAGGGTTAGGGTTAGGGTTAGGGTTAGGGTTAGGGTTAGGGTTAGGGTTAGGGTTAGGGTTAGGGTTAGGGTTAGGGTTAGGGTTAGGGTTAGGGTTAGGGTTAGGGTTAGGGTTAGGGTTAGGGTTAGGGTTAGGGTTAGGGTTAGGGTTAGGGTTAGGGTTAGGGTTAGGGTTAGGGTTAGGGTTAGGGTTAGGGTTAGGGTTAGGGTTAGGGTTAGGGTTAGGGTTAGGGTTAGGGTTAGGGTTAGGGTTAGGGTTAGGGTTAGGGTTAGGGTTAGGGTTAGGGTTAGGGTTAGGGTTAGGGTTAGGGTTAGGGTTAGGGTTAGGGTTAGGGTTAGGGTTAGGGTTAGGGTTAGGGTTAGGGTTAGGGTTAGGGTTAGGGTTAGGGTTAGGGTTAGGGTTAGGGTTAGGGTTAGGGTTAGGGTTAGGGTTAGGGTTAGGGTTAGGGTTAGGGTTAGGGTTAGGGTTAGGGTTAGGGTTAGGGTTAGGGTTAGGGTTAGGGTTAGGGTTAGGGTTAGGGTTAGGGTTAGGGTTAGGGTTAGGGTTAGGGTTAGGGTTAGGGTTAGGGTTAGGGTTAGGGTTAGGGTTAGGGTTAGGGTTAGGGTTAGGGTTAGGGTTAGGGTTAGGGTTAGGGTTAGGGTTAGGGTTAGGGTTAGGGTTAGGGTTAGGGTTAGGGTTAGGGTTAGGGTTAGGGTTAGGGTTAGGGTTAGGGTTAGGGTTAGGGTTAGGGTTAGGGTTAGGGTTAGGGTTAGGGTTAGGGTTAGGGTTAGGGTTAGGGTTAGGGTTAGGGTTAGGGTTAGGGTTAGGGTTAGGGTTAGGGTTAGGGTTAGGGTTAGGGTTAGGGTTAGGGTTAGGGTTAGGGTTAGGGTTAGGGTTAGGGTTAGGGTTAGGGTTAGGGTTAGGGTTAGGGTTAGGGTTAGGGTTAGGGTTAGGGTTAGGGTTAGGGTTAGGGTTAGGGTTAGGGTTAGGGTTAGGGTTAGGGTTAGGGTTAGGGTTAGGGTTAGGGTTAGGGTTAGGGTTAGGGTTAGGGTTAGGGTTAGGGTTAGGGTTAGGGTTAGGGTTAGGGTTAGGGTTAGGGTTAGGGTTAGGGTTAGGGTTAGGGTTAGGGTTAGGGTTAGGGTTAGGGTTAGGGTTAGGGTTAGGGTTAGGGTTAGGGTTAGGGTTAGGGTTAGGGTTAGGGTTAGGGTTAGGGTTAGGGTTAGGGTTAGGGTTAGGGTTAGGGTTAGGGTTAGGGTTAGGGTTAGGGTTAGGGTTAGGGTTAGGGTTAGGGTTAGGGTTAGGGTTAGGGTTAGGGTTAGGGTTAGGGTTAGGGTTAGGGTTAGGGTTAGGGTTAGGGTTAGGGTTAGGGTTAGGGTTAGGGTTAGGGTTAGGGTTAGGGTTAGGGTTAGGGTTAGGGTTAGGGTTAGGGTTAGGGTTAGGGTTAGGGTTAGGGTTAGGGTTAGGGTTAGGGTTAGGGTTAGGGTTAGGGTTAGGGTTAGGGTTAGGGTTAGGGTTAGGGTTAGGGTTAGGGTTAGGGTTAGGGTTAGGGTTAGGGTTAGGGTTAGGGTTAGGGTTAGGGTTAGGGTTAGGGTTAGGGTTAGGGTTAGGGTTAGGGTTAGGGTTAGGGTTAGGGTTAGGGTTAGGGTTAGGGTTAGGGTTAGGGTTAGGGTTAGGGTTAGGGTTAGGGTTAGGGTTAGGGTTAGGGTTAGGGTTAGGGTTAGGGTTAGGGTTAGGGTTAGGGTTAGGGTTAGGGTTAGGGTTAGGGTTAGGGTTAGGGTTAGGGTTAGGGTTAGGGTTAGGGTTAGGGTTAGGGTTAGGGTTAGGGTTAGGGTTAGGGTTAGGGTTAGGGTTAGGGTTAGGGTTAGGGTTAGGGTTAGGGTTAGGGTTAGGGTTAGGGTTAGGGTTAGGGTTAGGGTTAGGGTTAGGGTTAGGGTTAGGGTTAGGGTTAGGGTTAGGGTTAGGGTTAGGGTTAGGGTTAGGGTTAGGGTTAGGGTTAGGGTTAGGGTTAGGGTTAGGGTTAGGGTTAGGGTTAGGGTTAGGGTTAGGGTTAGGGTTAGGGTTAGGGTTAGGGTTAGGGTTAGGGTTAGGGTTAGGGTTAGGGTTAGGGTTAGGGTTAGGGTTAGGGTTAGGGTTAGGGTTAGGGTTAGGGTTAGGGTTAGGGTTAGGGTTAGGGTTAGGGTTAGGGTTAGGGTTAGGGTTAGGGTTAGGGTTAGGGTTAGGGTTAGGGTTAGGGTTAGGGTTAGGGTTAGGGTTAGGGTTAGGGTTAGGGTTAGGGTTAGGGTTAGGGTTAGGGTTAGGGTTAGGGTTAGGGTTAGGGTTAGGGTTAGGGTTAGGGTTAGGGTTAGGGTTAGGGTTAGGGTTAGGGTTAGGGTTAGGGTTAGGGTTAGGGTTAGGGTTAGGGTTAGGGTTAGGGTTAGGGTTAGGGTTAGGGTTAGGGTTAGGGTTAGGGTTAGGGTTAGGGTTAGGGTTAGGGTTAGGGTTAGGGTTAGGGTTAGGGTTAGGGTTAGGGTTAGGGTTAGGGTTAGGGTTAGGGTTAGGGTTAGGGTTAGGGTTAGGGTTAGGGTTAGGGTTAGGGTTAGGGTTAGGGTTAGGGTTAGGGTTAGGGTTAGGGTTAGGGTTAGGGTTAGGGTTAGGGTTAGGGTTAGGGTTAGGGTTAGGGTTAGGGTTAGGGTTAGGGTTAGGGTTAGGGTTAGGGTTAGGGTTAGGGTTAGGGTTAGGGTTAGGGTTAGGGTTAGGGTTAGGGTTAGGGTTAGGGTTAGGGTTAGGGTTAGGGTTAGGGTTAGGGTTAGGGTTAGGGTTAGGGTTAGGGTTAGGGTTAGGGTTAGGGTTAGGGTTAGGGTTAGGGTTAGGGTTAGGGTTAGGGTTAGGGTTAGGGTTAGGGTTAGGGTTAGGGTTAGGGTTAGGGTTAGGGTTAGGGTTAGGGTTAGGGTTAGGGTTAGGGTTAGGGTTAGGGTTAGGGTTAGGGTTAGGGTTAGGGTTAGGGTTAGGGTTAGGGTTAGGGTTAGGGTTAGGGTTAGGGTTAGGGTTAGGGTTAGGGTTAGGGTTAGGGTTAGGGTTAGGGTTAGGGTTAGGGTTAGGGTTAGGGTTAGGGTTAGGGTTAGGGTTAGGGTTAGGGTTAGGGTTAGGGTTAGGGTTAGGGTTAGGGTTAGGGTTAGGGTTAGGGTTAGGGTTAGGGTTAGGGTTAGGGTTAGGGTTAGGGTTAGGGTTAGGGTTAGGGTTAGGGTTAGGGTTAGGGTTAGGGTTAGGGTTAGGGTTAGGGTTAGGGTTAGGGTTAGGGTTAGGGTTAGGGTTAGGGTTAGGGTTAGGGTTAGGGTTAGGGTTAGGGTTAGGGTTAGGGTTAGGGTTAGGGTTAGGGTTAGGGTTAGGGTTAGGGTTAGGGTTAGGGTTAGGGTTAGGGTTAGGGTTAGGGTTAGGGTTAGGGTTAGGGTTAGGGTTAGGGTTAGGGTTAGGGTTAGGGTTAGGGTTAGGGTTAGGGTTAGGGTTAGGGTTAGGGTTAGGGTTAGGGTTAGGGTTAGGGTTAGGGTTAGGGTTAGGGTTAGGGTTAGGGTTAGGGTTAGGGTTAGGGTTAGGGTTAGGGTTAGGGTTAGGGTTAGGGTTAGGGTTAGGGTTAGGGTTAGGGTTAGGGTTAGGGTTAGGGTTAGGGTTAGGGTTAGGGTTAGGGTTAGGGTTAGGGTTAGGGTTAGGGTTAGGGTTAGGGTTAGGGTTAGGGTTAGGGTTAGGGTTAGGGTTAGGGTTAGGGTTAGGGTTAGGGTTAGGGTTAGGGTTAGGGTTAGGGTTAGGGTTAGGGTTAGGGTTAGGGTTAGGGTTAGGGTTAGGGTTAGGGTTAGGGTTAGGGTTAGGGTTAGGGTTAGGGTTAGGGTTAGGGTTAGGGTTAGGGTTAGGGTTAGGGTTAGGGTTAGGGTTAGGGTTAGGGTTAGGGTTAGGGTTAGGGTTAGGGTTAGGGTTAGGGTTAGGGTTAGGGTTAGGGTTAGGGTTAGGGTTAGGGTTAGGGTTAGGGTTAGGGTTAGGGTTAGGGTTAGGGTTAGGGTTAGGGTTAGGGTTAGGGTTAGGGTTAGGGTTAGGGTTAGGGTTAGGGTTAGGGTTAGGGTTAGGGTTAGGGTTAGGGTTAGGGTTAGGGTTAGGGTTAGGGTTAGGGTTAGGGTTAGGGTTAGGGTTAGGGTTAGGGTTAGGGTTAGGGTTAGGGTTAGGGTTAGGGTTAGGGTTAGGGTTAGGGTTAGGGTTAGGGTTAGGGTTAGGGTTAGGGTTAGGGTTAGGGTTAGGGTTAGGGTTAGGGTTAGGGTTAGGGTTAGGGTTAGGGTTAGGGTTAGGGTTAGGGTTAGGGTTAGGGTTAGGGTTAGGGTTAGGGTTAGGGTTAGGGTTAGGGTTAGGGTTAGGGTTAGGGTTAGGGTTAGGGTTAGGGTTAGGGTTAGGGTTAGGGTTAGGGTTAGGGTTAGGGTTAGGGTTAGGGTTAGGGTTAGGGTTAGGGTTAGGGTTAGGGTTAGGGTTAGGGTTAGGGTTAGGGTTAGGGTTAGGGTTAGGGTTAGGGTTAGGGTTAGGGTTAGGGTTAGGGTTAGGGTTAGGGTTAGGGTTAGGGTTAGGGTTAGGGTTAGGGTTAGGGTTAGGGTTAGGGTTAGGGTTAGGGTTAGGGTTAGGGTTAGGGTTAGGGTTAGGGTTAGGGTTAGGGTTAGGGTTAGGGTTAGGGTTAGGGTTAGGGTTAGGGTTAGGGTTAGGGTTAGGGTTAGGGTTAGGGTTAGGGTTAGGGTTAGGGTTAGGGTTAGGGTTAGGGTTAGGGTTAGGGTTAGGGTTAGGGTTAGGGTTAGGGTTAGGGTTAGGGTTAGGGTTAGGGTTAGGGTTAGGGTTAGGGTTAGGGTTAGGGTTAGGGTTAGGGTTAGGGTTAGGGTTAGGGTTAGGGTTAGGGTTAGGGTTAGGGTTAGGGTTAGGGTTAGGGTTAGGGTTAGGGTTAGGGTTAGGGTTAGGGTTAGGGTTAGGGTTAGGGTTAGGGTTAGGGTTAGGGTTAGGGTTAGGGTTAGGGTTAGGGTTAGGGTTAGGGTTAGGGTTAGGGTTAGGGTTAGGGTTAGGGTTAGGGTTAGGGTTAGGGTTAGGGTTAGGGTTAGGGTTAGGGTTAGGGTTAGGGTTAGGGTTAGGGTTAGGGTTAGGGTTAGGGTTAGGGTTAGGGTTAGGGTTAGGGTTAGGGTTAGGGTTAGGGTTAGGGTTAGGGTTAGGGTTAGGGTTAGGGTTAGGGTTAGGGTTAGGGTTAGGGTTAGGGTTAGGGTTAGGGTTAGGGTTAGGGTTAGGGTTAGGGTTAGGGTTAGGGTTAGGGTTAGGGTTAGGGTTAGGGTTAGGGTTAGGGTTAGGGTTAGGGTTAGGGTTAGGGTTAGGGTTAGGGTTAGGGTTAGGGTTAGGGTTAGGGTTAGGGTTAGGGTTAGGGTTAGGGTTAGGGTTAGGGTTAGGGTTAGGGTTAGGGTTAGGGTTAGGGTTAGGGTTAGGGTTAGGGTTAGGGTTAGGGTTAGGGTTAGGGTTAGGGTTAGGGTTAGGGTTAGGGTTAGGGTTAGGGTTAGGGTTAGGGTTAGGGTTAGGGTTAGGGTTAGGGTTAGGGTTAGGGTTAGGGTTAGGGTTAGGGTTAGGGTTAGGGTTAGGGTTAGGGTTAGGGTTAGGGTTAGGGTTAGGGTTAGGGTTAGGGTTAGGGTTAGGGTTAGGGTTAGGGTTAGGGTTAGGGTTAGGGTTAGGGTTAGGGTTAGGGTTAGGGTTAGGGTTAGGGTTAGGGTTAGGGTTAGGGTTAGGGTTAGGGTTAGGGTTAGGGTTAGGGTTAGGGTTAGGGTTAGGGTTAGGGTTAGGGTTAGGGTTAGGGTTAGGGTTAGGGTTAGGGTTAGGGTTAGGGTTAGGGTTAGGGTTAGGGTTAGGGTTAGGGTTAGGGTTAGGGTTAGGGTTAGGGTTAGGGTTAGGGTTAGGGTTAGGGTTAGGGTTAGGGTTAGGGTTAGGGTTAGGGTTAGGGTTAGGGTTAGGGTTAGGGTTAGGGTTAGGGTTAGGGTTAGGGTTAGGGTTAGGGTTAGGGTTAGGGTTAGGGTTAGGGTTAGGGTTAGGGTTAGGGTTAGGGTTAGGGTTAGGGTTAGGGTTAGGGTTAGGGTTAGGGTTAGGGTTAGGGTTAGGGTTAGGGTTAGGGTTAGGGTTAGGGTTAGGGTTAGGGTTAGGGTTAGGGTTAGGGTTAGGGTTAGGGTTAGGGTTAGGGTTAGGGTTAGGGTTAGGGTTAGGGTTAGGGTTAGGGTTAGGGTTAGGGTTAGGGTTAGGGTTAGGGTTAGGGTTAGGGTTAGGGTTAGGGTTAGGGTTAGGGTTAGGGTTAGGGTTAGGGTTAGGGTTAGGGTTAGGGTTAGGGTTAGGGTTAGGGTTAGGGTTAGGGTTAGGGTTAGGGTTAGGGTTAGGGTTAGGGTTAGGGTTAGGGTTAGGGTTAGGGTTAGGGTTAGGGTTAGGGTTAGGGTTAGGGTTAGGGTTAGGGTTAGGGTTAGGGTTAGGGTTAGGGTTAGGGTTAGGGTTAGGGTTAGGGTTAGGGTTAGGGTTAGGGTTAGGGTTAGGGTTAGGGTTAGGGTTAGGGTTAGGGTTAGGGTTAGGGTTAGGGTTAGGGTTAGGGTTAGGGTTAGGGTTAGGGTTAGGGTTAGGGTTAGGGTTAGGGTTAGGGTTAGGGTTAGGGTTAGGGTTAGGGTTAGGGTTAGGGTTAGGGTTAGGGTTAGGGTTAGGGTTAGGGTTAGGGTTAGGGTTAGGGTTAGGGTTAGGGTTAGGGTTAGGGTTAGGGTTAGGGTTAGGGTTAGGGTTAGGGTTAGGGTTAGGGTTAGGGTTAGGGTTAGGGTTAGGGTTAGGGTTAGGGTTAGGGTTAGGGTTAGGGTTAGGGTTAGGGTTAGGGTTAGGGTTAGGGTTAGGGTTAGGGTTAGGGTTAGGGTTAGGGTTAGGGTTAGGGTTAGGGTTAGGGTTAGGGTTAGGGTTAGGGTTAGGGTTAGGGTTAGGGTTAGGGTTAGGGTTAGGGTTAGGGTTAGGGTTAGGGTTAGGGTTAGGGTTAGGGTTAGGGTTAGGGTTAGGGTTAGGGTTAGGGTTAGGGTTAGGGTTAGGGTTAGGGTTAGGGTTAGGGTTAGGGTTAGGGTTAGGGTTAGGGTTAGGGTTAGGGTTAGGGTTAGGGTTAGGGTTAGGGTTAGGGTTAGGGTTAGGGTTAGGGTTAGGGTTAGGGTTAGGGTTAGGGTTAGGGTTAGGGTTAGGGTTAGGGTTAGGGTTAGGGTTAGGGTTAGGGTTAGGGTTAGGGTTAGGGTTAGGGTTAGGGTTAGGGTTAGGGTTAGGGTTAGGGTTAGGGTTAGGGTTAGGGTTAGGGTTAGGGTTAGGGTTAGGGTTAGGGTTAGGGTTAGGGTTAGGGTTAGGGTTAGGGTTAGGGTTAGGGTTAGGGTTAGGGTTAGGGTTAGGGTTAGGGTTAGGGTTAGGGTTCGGGTTAGGGTTAGGGTTAGGGTTAGGGTTAGGGTTAGGGTTAGGGTTAGGGTTAGGGTTAGGGTTAGGGTTAGGGTTAGGGTTAGGGTTAGGGTTAGGGTTAGGGTTAGGGTTAGGGTTAGGGTTAGGGTTAGGGTTAGGGTTAGGGTTAGGGTTAGGGTTAGGGTTAGGGTTAGGGTTAGGGTTAGGGTTAGGGTTAGGGTTAGGGTTAGGGTTAGGGTTAGGGTTAGGGTTAGGGTTAGGGTTAGGGTTAGGGTTAGGGTTAGGGTTAGGGTTAGGGTTAGGGTTAGGGTTAGGGTTAGGGTTAGGGTTAGGGTTAGGGTTAGGGTTAGGGTTAGGGTTAGGGTTAGGGTTAGGGTTAGGGTTAGGGTTAGGGTTAGGGTTAGGGTTAGGGTTAGGGTTAGGGTTAGGGTTAGGGTTAGGGTTAGGGTTAGGGTTAGGGTTAGGGTTAGGGTTAGGGTTAGGGTTAGGGTTAGGGTTAGGGTTAGGGTTAGGGTTAGGGTTAGGGTTAGGGTTAGGGTTAGGGTTAGGGTTAGGGTTAGGGTTAGGGTTAGGGTTAGGGTTAGGGTTAGGGTTAGGGTTAGGGTTAGGGTTAGGGTTAGGGTTAGGGTTAGGGTTAGGGTTAGGGTTAGGGTTAGGGTTAGGGTTAGGGTTAGGGTTAGGGTTAGGGTTAGGGTTAGGGTTAGGGTTAGGGTTAGGGTTAGGGTTAGGGTTAGGGTTAGGGTTAGGGTTAGGGTTAGGGTTAGGGTTAGGGTTAGGGTTAGGGTTAGGGTTAGGGTTAGGGTTAGGGTTAGGGTTAGGGTTAGGGTTAGGGTTAGGGTTAGGGTTAGGGTTAGGGTTAGGGTTAGGGTTAGGGTTAGGGTTAGGGTTAGGGTTAGGGTTAGGGTTAGGGTTAGGGTTAGGGTTAGGGTTAGGGTTAGGGTTAGGGTTAGGGTTAGGGTTAGGGTTAGGGTTAGGGTTAGGGTTAGGGTTAGGGTTAGGGTTAGGGTTAGGGTTAGGGTTAGGGTTAGGGTTAGGGTTAGGGTTAGGGTTAGGGTTAGGGTTAGGGTTAGGGTTAGGGTTAGGGTTAGGGTTAGGGTTAGGGTTAGGGTTAGGGTTAGGGTTAGGGTTAGGGTTAGGGTTAGGGTTAGGGTTAGGGTTAGGGTTAGGGTTAGGGTTAGGGTTAGGGTTAGGGTTAGGGTTAGGGTTAGGGTTAGGGTTAGGGTTAGGGTTAGGGTTAGGGTTAGGGTTAGGGTTAGGGTTAGGGTTAGGGTTAGGGTTAGGGTTAGGGTTAGGGTTAGGGTTAGGGTTAGGGTTAGGGTTAGGGTTAGGGTTAGGGTTAGGGTTAGGGTTAGGGTTAGGGTTAGGGTTAGGGTTAGGGTTAGGGTTAGGGTTAGGGTTAGGGTTAGGGTTAGGGTTAGGGTTAGGGTTAGGGTTAGGGTTAGGGTTAGGGTTAGGGTTAGGGTTAGGGTTAGGGTTAGGGTTAGGGTTAGGGTTAGGGTTAGGGTTAGGGTTAGGGTTAGGGTTAGGGTTAGGGTTAGGGTTAGGGTTAGGGTTAGGGTTAGGGTTAGGGTTAGGGTTAGGGTTAGGGTTAGGGTTAGGGTTAGGGTTAGGGTTAGGGTTAGGGTTAGGGTTAGGGTTAGGGTTAGGGTTAGGGTTAGGGTTAGGGTTAGGGTTAGGGTTAGGGTTAGGGTTAGGGTTAGGGTTAGGGTTAGGGTTAGGGTTAGGGTTAGGGTTAGGGTTAGGGTTAGGGTTAGGGTTAGGGTTAGGGTTAGGGTTAGGGTTAGGGTTAGGGTTAGGGTTAGGGTTAGGGTTAGGGTTAGGGTTAGGGTTAGGGTTAGGGTTAGGGTTAGGGTTAGGGTTAGGGTTAGGGTTAGGGTTAGGGTTAGGGTTAGGGTTAGGGTTAGGGTTAGGGTTAGGGTTAGGGTTAGGGTTAGGGTTAGGGTTAGGGTTAGGGTTAGGGTTAGGGTTAGGGTTAGGGTTAGGGTTAGGGTTAGGGTTAGGGTTAGGGTTAGGGTTAGGGTTAGGGTTAGGGTTAGGGTTAGGGTTAGGGTTAGGGTTAGGGTTAGGGTTAGGGTTAGGGTTAGGGTTAGGGTTAGGGTTAGGGTTAGGGTTAGGGTTAGGGTTAGGGTTAGGGTTAGGGTTAGGGTTAGGGTTAGGGTTAGGGTTAGGGTTAGGGTTAGGGTTAGGGTTAGGGTTAGGGTTAGGGTTAGGGTTAGGGTTAGGGTTAGGGTTAGGGTTAGGGTTAGGGTTAGGGTTAGGGTTAGGGTTAGGGTTAGGGTTAGGGTTAGGGTTAGGGTTAGGGTTAGGGTTAGGGTTAGGGTTAGGGTTAGGGTTAGGGTTAGGGTTAGGGTTAGGGTTAGGGTTAGGGTTAGGGTTAGGGTTAGGGTTAGGGTTAGGGTTAGGGTTAGGGTTAGGGTTAGGGTTAGGGTTAGGGTTAGGGTTAGGGTTAGGGTTAGGGTTAGGGTTAGGGTTAGGGTTAGGGTTAGGGTTAGGGTTAGGGTTAGGGTTAGGGTTAGGGTTAGGGTTAGGGTTAGGGTTAGGGTTAGGGTTAGGGTTAGGGTTAGGGTTAGGGTTAGGGTTAGGGTTAGGGTTAGGGTTAGGGTTAGGGTTAGGGTTAGGGTTAGGGTTAGGGTTAGGGTTAGGGTTAGGGTTAGGGTTAGGGTTAGGGTTAGGGTTAGGGTTAGGGTTAGGGTTAGGGTTAGGGTTAGGGTTAGGGTTAGGGTTAGGGTTAGGGTTAGGGTTAGGGTTAGGGTTAGGGTTAGGGTTAGGGTTAGGGTTAGGGTTAGGGTTAGGGTTAGGGTTAGGGTTAGGGTTAGGGTTAGGGTTAGGGTTAGGGTTAGGGTTAGGGTTAGGGTTAGGGTTAGGGTTAGGGTTAGGGTTAGGGTTAGGGTTAGGGTTAGGGTTAGGGTTAGGGTTAGGGTTAGGGTTAGGGTTAGGGTTAGGGTTAGGGTTAGGGTTAGGGTTAGGGTTAGGGTTAGGGTTAGGGTTAGGGTTAGGGTTAGGGTTAGGGTTAGGGTTAGGGTTAGGGTTAGGGTTAGGGTTAGGGTTAGGGTTAGGGTTAGGGTTAGGGTTAGGGTTAGGGTTAGGGTTAGGGTTAGGGTTAGGGTTAGGGTTAGGGTTAGGGTTAGGGTTAGGGTTAGGGTTAGGGTTAGGGTTAGGGTTAGGGTTAGGGTTAGGGTTAGGGTTAGGGTTAGGGTTAGGGTTAGGGTTAGGGTTAGGGTTAGGGTTAGGGTTAGGGTTAGGGTTAGGGTTAGGGTTAGGGTTAGGGTTAGGGTTAGGGTTAGGGTTAGGGTTAGGGTTAGGGTTAGGGTTAGGGTTAGGGTTAGGGTTAGGGTTAGGGTTAGGGTTAGGGTTAGGGTTAGGGTTAGGGTTAGGGTTAGGGTTAGGGTTAGGGTTAGGGTTAGGGTTAGGGTTAGGGTTAGGGTTAGGGTTAGGGTTAGGGTTAGGGTTAGGGTTAGGGTTAGGGTTAGGGTTAGGGTTAGGGTTAGGGTTAGGGTTAGGGTTAGGGTTAGGGTTAGGGTTAGGGTTAGGGTTAGGGTTAGGGTTAGGGTTAGGGTTAGGGTTAGGGTTAGGGTTAGGGTTAGGGTTAGGGTTAGGGTTAGGGTTAGGGTTAGGGTTAGGGTTAGGGTTAGGGTTAGGGTTAGGGTTAGGGTTAGGGTTAGGGTTAGGGTTAGGGTTAGGGTTAGGGTTAGGGTTAGGGTTAGGGTTAGGGTTAGGGTTAGGGTTAGGGTTAGGGTTAGGGTTAGGAGGTTAGGGTTAGGGTTAGGGTTAGGGTTAGGGTTAGGGTTAGGGTTAGGGTTAGGGTTAGGGTTAGGGTTAGGGTTAGGGTTAGGGTTAGGGTTAGGGTTAGGGTTAGGGTTAGGGTTAGGGTTAGGGTTAGGGTTAGGGTTAGGGTTAGGGTTAGGGTTAGGGTTAGGGTTAGGGTTAGGGTTAGGGTTAGGGTTAGGGTTAGGGTTAGGGTTAGGGTTAGGGTTAGGGTTAGGGTTAGGGTTAGGGTTAGGGTTAGGGTTAGGGTTAGGGTTAGGGTTAGGGTTAGGGTTAGGGTTAGGGTTAGGGTTAGGGTTAGGGTTAGGGTTAGGGTTAGGGTTAGGGTTAGGGTTAGGGTTAGG
>JAUMJK010002324.1:0-31161 GCA_033558105.1 Coccyzus lansbergi | reverse complement strand
GAGCGGGGGCGTGCCCTCCTTAGGGCGCTGGCGCGTGCGCACGGCTCGCGCCGAAGCTGCGGCGGCGGCTCTGGCCACGCCCACCCCGGCGCTCGCGCTTCCGGGTGCGCGGGGCATGGCGGGAAGGGGGAAGAGCTACAATGTGCCGAGAGGGGTGTGGGGGCTAAAACTACGTAAAAAGGGTTCTTAGGCATTGGTAGGGCTGTCTGAGGAGATGGTGGAGTCCCCACTGCTGGAGGGGTGGGTGAGGTGCTTAGGGGTGTGGTTTAAGAGCGGGCAAGGAAGGTTGGACTTGATCTCAAAGGTCTTTTCAATCTAAAGGCCCTGTAGGTGATGATCTAAGTTGTAGGAGGGAATGTGCGATAGCGAACTGCCCTGCAGGGGAAGGGATTGGGGTGCTGGTGGATGAGAAGCTCGACATGAGGCGGCAATGTGTGCTCATAGCCCAGAAACCAACCGTGTTCTGAGCTGCATCAAAAGAAGTGAAGCCAAAAGAGTGAGGGAGGTGATTGTGCTCCTCTGTTCCTCTCTTATAAGAACTCAGCTGGAGTCTTGTGTCTAGTTCTGGAATCCTCAATCTAAGGAGATTGAGCTGTTGGAATGGGTCTGGAGGAGGACTGCAAAGATGATCTGAGGGCTGGAGCACTTCCCATATGAAAACAGGCTGAGAGAGTTGGAGTTGTTCGGCTTGGAAAAGAGAAGGTTCTGAGGAGACCTTATAGTGACCATCTGGTACCTGAAGGGACTGCAAGAAAGCTGGGGAGGGACTGTTCACAAAGGCTTATAGTAATGGAGTGAGATGTAATGGGTATAAACTGGAGAGGGGCAGATTTAGACTAGACATAAGGAGGGTTTCTTCAGGATGAGGGTGGTGAGGCACTGGCACAGGTTGCCCAGGGAAGTTGTGACTGCCTCATCCCTGGAGGTGCTCAAGGCCAGGTTGCATGGGGTTCTGAGAGAGACAGGGGTCCCATGTTAGCAGTAAGGCTCTCCCTGGCAATCTCTTGCCTTCTCTCTGCTCTTGTGCTGTGCTCCCAGGTTGAAAGTCTTGGAAGCTGTGGTGTTGTTCCTCCTTGGGGAGGGAGGAATGCTGGCCATGCGCTGGCACCTGCAGCTCCAGGCTGGCAGCCAGAGAAACCCTGGAAGTGGTGCCCAGCACTAGGCAGAGCAGCAAGGAAGGGGCTGTCACTGCTGCAGCGCTCCCATTGTGCACCTTAGAGCATCCCTCAAGGTCAAGCCGGTACCCATTTTCTAGAAGCTAAGGGAAAGCTCTTAATTTTTATACAGTAGGCTCTGCCAAGCGGGTCTCTCTGCTCTCAATTAATTTTGGAGTCCATCCTTCCCTATAATTCAAACAAGCGGGGATTTTTTATATACGATAGATGCTAGAGTTGTGCCAGCACTATAATTACTCTCTGATGAGGAGTTAAGATCAAGGATCTGGAAAGGTTCTCTGATGGCAGAAGGACCAGGCTGCTGCGGAGGAGAGAAGTGGAGCTGGGCCAGGCAGTTTAGCCAGGAATGTATGAGGGGAATAAGTGGCAACTGAGATAAGACAGTGGGGAAAGGAGTCTGAAAGTGAAATTGAAGATGAAGTATCGCTATCTATAGGGCCTAGGAGATTTGAGTAAGAAGGATAAACTGAGCAGTGAATATCTTTTCCTAGTGTTTTCTGTAAGCATTTGTAATATATTATGGATACATAATAATATAGATATTGTTATTATGATTCAAACAAATGTCATGCTGTATTGTCTGTATAGTACCTTTCTCACAGGTCTCAAAAGGTAAACTGCTGTCTCTGTGTCCTTTAAACTGTAAGCTGATGCAAAATTATACTATCCTGAACCATCCTATTCCCTGGAGAAGTCCTATGTTGACAGTCCCACGGGGGAAGCAACAGTACATGCCAGCTGCCTTTCAAATACTTCTTGGTGTTGCCAAGAGGCTCATGTAACAATATGCCCTACTTTTCATTGAGGGCATTAGTTGGAGCCTTCTTTTTCTGCACGAGTGCCAGCTTTCAGAGAATATACAGTGGTTTAGATATCTCTGACTTTTTTAGTCCTATTTCAGATTGTCTAATGAGCTCAAAAGTTGTCAGAGGCAGCCTCGTAGACTAAGTTAAAAATATAGAAAGTGGTTGCATTCTGAGGTGAGACAATTATTTTATGGGTATTTGATGAGGTACTTGATGCTTACTAGAAAGCGTCTGTCTTGGAACTGTGGAAAGCAACAGGTTGACAAAAAGATAACAGTATAAAATGCTCATTTGCTGTACTGTGCTCAGCAGGAGAAAGGAGGATTTGAAAGCTCATGCTTCATTTCTGTGAACGACTGTTTGCTACACAACCGAAAGAGGCAGTGAGCCTTAGCAGACATGTCAGGTAAGGGCAACAAGATGCCACTGCAGTGGCCCTCCTTTTTCTGGGCAAGAAATCCGTAAAGATTTTGATAGCCATCATACCTGAGGGCAGTTACAGCAGCAGTTAGAGACATCTTGGGTGAGGGAAATGGAAGGGAAGTGGCTGTCACATCTGTCCCCTAAAGAGCTGGTGTCTGTTTCAGGATGATGAAGTGCAGCAGAGGTAGATTATGTGCACACCTGCCAAACATCTGGATTTTGGCTTGAGCGTATCAAGGTACAGGAGGGATTCTGTGGTCTTAATGACTTGATGAAATATGAATTTTTTGCTGAAGGAAGCTTGTTGTGAATTCTGCATTAACTGTAACTAACTATAGAGGAAGAGCACTAAGCATCACCAGAGGCAACTCAGTGCCAGATTGCTGAGTAATGTGCAATAATGATCTGAAAGGCTACCAAAGTATTAATAAATTACAGATTAAGTGTCCCAGCCTGGAGTTATTGCAAATCAGTTGCTTCCAAGGAGATCCTAACTGAAGAGAGATTGTTATGTTTTGAGTGAATGAGGCTATTTGAGTGATAGAGTGAAAGTTCAGTTTCCAGTATAAAAATTAAGATAATGAAAACACAAGAAACAGGTAAGTTGGGGAGGCACAATTTTCTCCTGTGTTCTCATCCCTAAAACTCATTTGTCGGCAATTTACTGAATCAATTTCTATCTGATTTTCAGTAGTACAAAGTGTATAATTGCACTCTTTTAAGCAGTACTATATTTTAAAATGAGACAAGCATTTACTGCTAGATAGAACAATGAGGAAATGTTGGGTCTTAGCTGGTTTCATCCTCTCTTATAAGCTGAATTCGCCATTTATTTTGTTTTTATTCAGACCATTCCCTGCTCCCATTAAGCTTATTCAGGTATTTGTATACAAATGAGTGTCTTAATAATGTGACAGACAATTGTATTTATGTAATAATTTATGTAATATATGTAGTAAGCATATACTGTATATACCACTTAATTTACATTATGTATTAAATAATGTATGTTATATTTCTACAATTATATAAAATATATGTTAATTGTATATAATCTATGCATCCAATTTATATCTATATAAATGTCTCCATATATCTATATATCTACATATTCTATTTATAGAATATAATATACGCTATACATTGTATTTATTAATGTACATTGTATAGTATATTGATAATGTATGTCTATAGTAAATATAAATAAGTATAATGTAACATTCATACTATTATTAGAGTATTGTGCTAATATGTAACTAATTTTGCATATCTTGTCTCTTAATTTCTAATGAAATTAATTTGGTATGCCTGGCATTTAGTAGAACATAGTATGTAATCATCTCTTAGCTGTTTTTCTGTTAATGGGAGATTGGCTTTTTTAAATGTTTGGTGCTTTCTGTGGCTTTTTGAAAAATAAGTGTTTTAAAGTAAGTATGACATTTCTGGGATTTGTTCATTTGTTTTAAGTGAATGTATTTATTTGACCAGATCTAATTTCCAAGTACAAATTAAGTGTTGCTTTAATCTGAAATCTCAAGGCAAGGGGGTGGTGGAGGCGAGGTGAGCAGATGTTTACCCAGTTCTTTGCTCTTATTCCGTGTGATCAGTCTGCACAGTTGCTCCCTGCCGAAACTGATGGAAATTGGCCAGCCAGCAGCCAACACAACATTTGCTGGTACCTGATAGAAAACATCCCACTGAGAGAGGCAGGAGAGACCGGTGGGAACAGCAGCTGTAGGAAAAAGATAGAGGATAAAAGAAAGTGAGAGGCTCAAATGCCTCTCTCAGAATCCAGCTGTCATAGGCCTTTACCCATTTTTATTCCAGCAACTGCCATCACAGAGGGTGCTTTTTCTGGAAGATACTCTTGTGCAAACCCTGCTGACTATTCGCAACAGATTGCTGTCTTTCTGCAAAATAAGACAGAGTTCATAGAGTTCTTTAAAGGGCAGATTCCATATGAAGAACTCCACTATTTCACGAGACTATATTGCAAGTTGTAGCAAAGCATACTCAATAAATGGGTTGCTAGCTTTGAGGTCTGTGTTTTGTCCTGCACTGATAGGCAACTTGAAGGAGAAAGCAACCAATCTCAATTGTTCTAAATGTTGTAGTGCTTAAAATATGTGCAGAAATAGTTTTATTCTTAAACAACTGACATCCTTTCTCAACCAAGGCAAGTCATCATATTTTACCAAAACTAAAATGTGTCTGGAACAGGTAAGTCACAGTTTTCCTGAACTAATGTTTCCCTAGTGGTTAGGAATAGCTTTAATAGGTGAGAATCTACTCCTTTTCTGTGACTTCTTTCTCAAAGTTACTGTCTTCAGTCTCTAAACTTTCTTCTGCTAAAAGATTATTTCTGTAAAGCATCAAGTGGAGTTAAGTCATTGGTTATTGTTTGTTTAACAAAAAGAACAGAGAATACCAGTCTTATTAAGTAATTGGTGTTCTTACTTTACTTATATATTGGTTTTATTCATGTAAGTCTTAAAATAGAGGCCAGTAGAGGCTAGAAGGGAATGCCTAATAGCTAAAATTTCAGTCTGCCCATGAATGTAAACAGGGGAAATTATAAAAATATTAACGGGAAGGCTTGTAAGAAGACATGGGATGATACCTTTTCTTAAAGTTATAAAAGCTTTTGGACAGACCCTGTTTCAGCTCTTATGTGGGAACAGCAGCTGAAATACAACTGCAGAATCACTGCTCTGAGTTTAACCTGACGAAGCTGAGTTTTAGTCATGTCTTATTTTGGACAGTGATCTTTTACAGAACTCAGGAGTTAACTAATGGAAAATATTGAGTCTCACATGGCATCACAGTGAAAGACCTGAAGTAACTGGAGACAGCAGGAGCCTTGCTGTACAGCCACTCCTGCTGCGCTACAGTACTCCATTTGTCTCGGTTCATATCTAAAATTCACTTTACCGCTAATGGTTGATGATAACTGAATACTGCTATATCTTACATCATTGCAATGATAATTCTGTGTGTTATAATGTTGTTTGAGTTATGTGTTTGTGCCTCCTTTGTCTAGGAAATTACTATAATGATCAAAGCATACTTTAATTTCTAGCAGATAAACAAATGTTGTTAATGGGTTTTAAGGAACAGTGTGTGCACCTAAAGAGCTGTAACTTTTTTTTTTTTTTTTACCACATACAGATGTGGTATCTTGGTTTTAATGCTTGCAGCTTCTCTTGGGAAAAGCAGTGTGCACCAATTCCACTGGGCAGTCTGGCTGCGTCTGCTGCAGTCGATGTTCTTCTGATAGCAGCCAACCAAAAGTCTGGTGTGAAAAACTAAATCAGAACCGTTACAGCTTACGAAGGAGTGGTGGGGATTTTATTCTTTGTTTTTAAAAAGTAGCTATTTAGCACTTTGAACTCCTCAAAAATATTTCCTGTGGAGATACAGATGTGATACATGCTGAAAGAGTATTTCAAAGTTTTTTACATTATTACATCATAGAATCATAGAACGGTTTGGGGTGGAAGGGACCTTAAAGCTCACCCAGTTCCAACCCCTGCAATGAGCAGGGACACCTCCCACTGGATCAGGCTGCCCAAGCCCCATCCAACCTGGCCTTGAACATCTCAAGGGATGGGGCAGCCACAGCTTCACTGGGTAACCTGGGCCAGCGCCTCATCACCCTCAGAGTGAAGAAATTTCTCCTTATGTCTAGTCTAAATCTGTCCCTCTGCAGTTTACACCCCTTTGCCCTGGTCCTATTCCCACAAGCCTTTGTGAACAGTCGCTTCCCAGTTTGTAGCCCCATCAGGCACTGGAAGGTCGTTCTAAGGTCTCCTCGGAGCCTTCTCTTCTCCAGGCTGAACGTGATTAAACACGTTATTAAATAAAGAGCTTGGCTTTTGGCTAAGACACGGAAATCGGTTTTAAAGAGATTTGGATGCTTTCACTTCTATTCCTCGAGCCTGCTGTGTAACGCCGGCCGGCGGGGTGGCCCCAGGCGGCTCCTGGCCGCTGCTCCGCGTCCTGCGGGACACGGTGCGGCCGCGGCTCTTAATTGCTGAGCGCTCGTAATTGCCGGGAGCTCTTAATTGCCCAGACGCCTCGACGGGGCAGGGCTGAGGCGGGAGCGGGGCGGGCGGACGCTCCCACTGCGCTTCCCTCAGGGGGGAGCCGCGTGTCTACCCACCCCCACCTCCGCCCCTTGCGGCCGTGGTTCGGTCCCCCGGCTGCGGGCGCCCCCAGCCCTGTGCCCGCTTGGACGCTCCCACCGCGAGCGGCCGCAATCGCCGAGGGAACGCGGGGAGGGAGGGAGGGGGCGCCGGGTCACGTGACTGCCGGCGCGGGGCAGCGCCATGGCGCGGCGGGAGTCCGGCCCGGGCTGGGAGGAGGCGCCGGAGCCGGAGCCGTGCCCGTCGCTGCTGCCCTGGGATCGCTTCTCGGCCTGGCTGCACTGCGTGTGCGTGGTGGGCTTCGACCTGGAGCTGGGGCAGGCTGTGGAGGTGCGTGCGGGGCGCTGAGCGGGGCCCCGGGGGAAGCGGCGCCGCTCCCAGCACTGTCCGGGGGCGTCGACGGGGTGAGACCCCTGAGGGACGCGGTGGCCGCCCGGGAGGACGCGGGCGAGCTGCAGAGAGAAGGGGCTGCGGCTGAGCCCTTGGGGTGGATCCAGGCCGGGGTGAAGGAGGGCGAGCAGCCCTGCGGAGAGGGACCGGCGGGGCCTGGGGAGGGCGAGAGGCTGGAGCCGAGCCGGCCGTGTGCCCACAGGGACAACCGTGCCCGGGGCCGCCTCAGGAGAAGCGTGGCCAGCAGCGAGAGGGTGGTGAGACCCTCCCTGGGGTCCTGCGAGCAGCTCAGAGCCCTCGGCACAGGAGGGACACGGACCTGTGTGTGCGAGTCCAGAGGAGGACCGCAAAAACAATCATAGAATCACTAGGTTGGAAAGGACCCAATCAAAGGCCTGGAACACCTTCCCTGTGAGGAGAGGCTGAGAGCTGCGGTTGTTAGCCTTTAAAAAAGAGACGAGTCCGAGGAGGCCTCATTGCGACTTTGCAGTACTTAAAGGGGGATTGTAAGAAAGACGGGGAAACCTTTTCAGGAGAGCCTGTAGCAACAGGACAAGGGTAATGGGTTTAAACTATGAGAGGAGTTTAGACTTGGTATTAGGAAGAAATCTTTTACGGTGAAGGGTGAAACACTGGCACAGGTTGCCCAGAGGGGTGGTGGATGCCCCATCCCTGGAAACACTCGAACTGGATGAGGCTGAGCAACCTGATCTGTTGGAGATGTCCATGCTCACTGCAGGGGGGTCGGACTAGGTGATCTTGGTGGCCTCTTCCAATCCAAGCCATTCTATGCATACTCCTTCATATGCAAATAGCACTGATTTCCATCACATCTAGATGTTGAAGACTTTAGGAGTATAATAATAGTGTGAATGCAAGTAGCCTTCCTGATTATATTCTCCAGCTGGCTGAGGTGGGCAAATACATTCTCTGAATGTCTGAAGCATTTTCTTTGCACTGTTAAATGAATGACAAACGGTGAGGATGTATTAGTGATGCTGCCACAACCTGCGTGGTTTTTAACTGCCTGCTACTCTTTGCCTTTCTGTGCAACAGGCAAACATCGATGAAATTGTGTATGCGTTAGGGAATTAATTGTGTATGCATTAGGGAACTGGTTGGGCTGAAGAATAAACTACAAAGAATATTATCATTTGGATCAGTTTCACATCCTGTTTCTCTGTATTCACCATAAGTCTGCAGCAAACGGTTGGTGTGCAGGGAAAAATGTCTTGCCTTTCTTCTTAAAGTGCTGTTAACATAGATATATGGGAGACTGGCCTAGAATTCAACTAACTGGCTCTTACGCTGTTTTAAATACGTAATTGATATGCATTGTTGGCTGCAAGAGAAATAAGAAACCATCATCCTGTGCTAATTATCAAGTTATATTTGCCTGACTTTATTAAGTGGTGTTAGCAACAAAGTTGAGACTTTCATTATAACTGGCGAGTTAAGCAGATAATGTGCTCTGTGGCTGGGGGAAGCACAGAGCAGCATCTGTCCTGTTTGCAAGCAATTCCATTAACAGACCTATTAATTTTAGTTGAATGGTTGCATAAAATAAAACTTAAAATGTCTACGTAACTCAGGCCTGGTTTTTTTACAGTTGTGTTTCTGCTGGAAGAACAATCAGCTCTTAGTTTCAATTTGAATCCTTAATGGTTAGGTTGCTTAACAGTACAGAGTTTTAAAAGACACTGAAATGCAGAGCAAGCATTTCTGTTGTTGCACGCACAGAAGTTCATGATTTATTACTTTCTTGGAAACTCCTCAGAGAGAATGAAGTTACTCCTTGCCCAGTTCTGCAGTTCTAGAAGAACTGTGTTTGATGGGAAGAGTTCCCAAGTAGTTAGCAAACTCATATTTCCTGCAATAACCATACTTTTTAAGTTGATTTTATTTTATCTGCAAATCAGGCAGTTTTGGGTTGTTTCTTGCCCAGCAAGTTATATCATTATTTCTAGGGGGAAATAAAATCCATGTAAAGGATGCTTAGATTATGAAGGCAAACATTTGGAAGCTAGGAAATTTCAGTCTCCACTGATTGAGCTTCTTTGTGTCTCCCTTACAATCTTGTCTTTCCCCCTTTTCTGTTGTGCTGTGGATCGACACCTGATGCCGAATAGCCAGCACTGTGGTAGCTCAGGGGGATGGTGTTCCTGCTCTTCTCAATTAGGATTTCTTTAGTCAGGTTGTTCAGAACATTGTGAAATCTGGTAAAACTCCACCTGGGCCGTGCTTACTGTCATTGTCACCGTGTCATTCTGACATGGCCATCTAGGCAGGTCAGAAAGGGTGAGCAGATGTGACAGGGTAGAGGTAACAGTTACGACTCACTATTCCTCTTCCTTTGCTTTCTGGGAAGATAAAGTGGCTAGTGAGGAACAGGAGGATGAATTCAAGTCTGGGCTGTACTCTAAGCATCTCTCTGGACACAGATCATTTCAACATTTTTCAACTCCTGAAAAAGTTACATTTGTGTGTGTTGTTTAGCTAAGATAGCGTAGGAACGATAGGTTTACTAAATACCACATGCAGGTGCTCCATCCATATGTCTGCTTTTGGCTTTTATTGTATTAATAGTGTGTTATATGCCCGGGCATCACTGGATGGAGGACAGAGGGGAAAAGAAATGAATCAGGGACTTCATGGCCAGGGGACAGAAAGCTTGGTTAGTCAGAGACCAGCCAGTGGATATATTACATTATCAGGAGATTTACATTACCAGGAAATACATCTACTCATGTCTTATTGAACAAAACTGGATGTTAGCAGTATGGTAATATGAGGACTCTAGGCTAAGTTAGTTCTTGCATGGAACTTTTGCCCTTAGAGGATTTCCCATCTATGAGAACACTGAAATCTTCTTTGAAACACAATCTTTGCAATTATGTTCAATTTCATTTGTTTACAAGCTAGCCACTCCTTTCATTACCTCTGAGGGCTTTTTTGAGGAACTTTTTAGCTGAAATTTATGTACATCCACTGTTTCCTGTATGTTCTTTTCTCACTTACTTGCATAATCACAGATTTTGTAAATCTAGGTTTCTTTAAACAGTGGTGCTTTCATAACTTAAATCGTATTGCATCGTTTTTGATTTTTGTGTTGTAAAAGCATATTAAATAAATTTACAGTTTTTCTGTCAGTAAAAAAGTAGTGGCTTTTGAGTGTGTTCCTTGAGTTTTCACAAGTCCCAGCTCTCGTTTGGGACAAATGATCATCCTTCAAGAATTGTTATTAGTATAGAGGGTGTTTTGTGGTTGAATTTTGATTATTTCCACCTAGCTATCCATATCAACAGATCTCAGACAAAAATATGGTGTTAGGTTTCCGTGGAATCATCTACTGCATTTTGCATGTACAAGTTAAATCTCAAGTGTGTAATCTTGCTCTCCTTTTGAGACCTGTTGCACCAAAAACCTTGGGGACTCTGAGGTGCTCTTTTAATGTATGTGTATTGTCTCCAACTGGTATCTGAAACACCTTGTAAAGAAAGGTGATCAAGTTAGCATAAAAGCATATGAAAAATGAGAACAGAGACAAAACATTAATAGTTTCCTATTGAAAATAGCTTAAGGCTAGGCAGGTATTTGAGGACTGTGTAATGAAAATATTTAACAGAAGCTTCCTGTTCATACCCAGTTTACTTTGAAGTAAAGTAATGTTTTTTTCTTGTAGGTAATATATCCTCCACATTCAAAACTCACAGATAAAGAGGTAAGCTATGGTTCCTGTATAGGTGTATAATTAGCTGTTAGTTTAGTAATTCCAGGAAATGTAACATCTCTTTTCTTTTCCCCACCCTTTAGAAAACCAATATTTGCTATTTGTCTTTTCCAGATTCTAATTCAGGTAAGTGCTTCCTTTGCTCTCCAGTCATCAGTTGTTGAGCTATGCTATGTTAAAATGTTAGAATTTCACTGTATACATTTCTGGTCTTGGATTAAATACTAATATGAATATTTTAATATTACAATAAAGAAAAAATTGCAAAGAAGATTAAATGTAGTACTTCAATTGTCTGTACTGCAGCAAGGTCAGAGAACTCTGTTATGTAAGTGAAATATCAGGGACATGAATGTTTAAGACCTTCCAGATAAAATACATGCAGATGTTCAGAATACTTACAAAGTAAAGAATGTTGTCTTAATCTTGCTTTTAAACAGAATAATTATATTGCCATTGTAGAGAGAAGCGTAGCCATGGAATTTGGATGGTCTAATAAAGCAAATGGAATGGGTAAAGAACCATCTTCTTGTGAAGGAGTAGATGTCTATTTTCCAAACTCATAACATTGAAACTGACTTTTAAAATCAGAAGCATTTAGAAAGAACAGTTGTGAAGGGACAACCTAGACTATCATGTATCTTCTCTAGTCTTGATATTTCTGTTGCTGTGTGGTCTGGCATGCTACATTCTTCTTTAATCTAAACTTCTACTGTTGTGCTGCCAAAAAGAAATTGCAGGCATGTGTCTGATGATTTGGACCACCTGCAGAAAGATCTAGCAGAAGTAGAGACACTTCCTTTCACATTTATTTCTTTACAAAATTCAAAACCTATCCCTGTAACTGCTCTTGCTCTGTGCTTTTGGTTGTTCTGTAGCACAGCAGAGGTAATGCAGGTGTGTACTTTTAATGTATGTGAGCTCTCTTGAGTTATTGTAGAAATTATCTTGGCTATTTTTTCCACTTTGTCTTAATGTCATTAAAATTAAGATATTTTCTCTGTTCTTGATATCCTGTATGTAAATAGAGGAAGAGCTGCCTTCTGTTATTGAAAGAGGAGTTAACAGTATCTTCTTATTACTCTCATCATTAATAAATCTGTCCAACCTGCAAAGGGTTTATTTCAGTACACACAAAAAACGCATTAGGAACAAAGGAAAAAACCCCACACGTTTTTGCTTTTTAGAATGTCCCTATTAACCTGCAGATTTTTGATTGGTTTTGGTAGTCTGAAGTTTCAGATGATGTAGAGGAATTACCTATGTAAAACCTGTGATGTCTGTATTGGGTGGGAATTTATGCTTTCAGTTAGGATTTATTTTTTCTTCATAGAATATAATATAATTTTTTAAAATTTTTTTTCCACTTACAACTAGAAACAGAGATCATTCTAGGACTTGTAGTGGCTGTGAATTTAGCTATGAAAAGTTGGAGCAAATATTTAGTGCTTTGTTACTGGTATGTGCTCTGGGTTTTTTCATGTTGTGATCCATATTGCTAAGCACTTGTTTTAGTTACCTATGTGAATTGGATAGTTATCCCATCATACTAGGTTTTACTACTTTCGGTGCATTGTGGATTTACTGCTGCAACTTCAGGGCATTCTAAAACTGGGATGTGAATGCTCTGAAGTCTCCAGTATTAACCTACACTGCTGGCTCAGTGCTGGTGATTTTGGGCTGGCTGTGGTTGCTGTAGCAGTTTGTATGTGGCTGAAAGAGAAGGTGCTGAAATTGGGCCTTTAAGTTGGAAGAACAGATCTATAGGGTAGAGCTCTGTTCAGTCAGTTAATGCTGGCTGATGTAAGAGAGGGCAGCTCTGAAGAGTGCAGGTGATCAGGAGTGACTTCATGATTTTTTTCCTGAAGGTCTTTGCAAATTACCTCCAAAAGCTGGAAGACCAAAGCACTGGCGAAAAAGTTGGATTTGTGATGGAGAAGCAAATGCCTTTTGCCAGCTGGAAACTTACTGCTATGGCAGTAGCTTCAAGTTTAACTGTAGATTGGGTTTTGTCACATGAACGTGACAACATTACAGTGAAGGCAGTCTGATTACCACAGGCTGGTGACACGGGAGGTTGTCTTTCAATTGTTCATGTTGATAATGCTGCATTCCAAAGGGACTTTTTATATACAGATTTGCTAGTGTGAGTAATGCACCTGTTCTTAAGATGCTATCACTACTCCCATGAGCAGCCCATTCCATTCAGCTTATATAGCTTCTACTTGAACTGAAGGTTTTCTGGAACTTCTTCACTTTTAAAAGCAGACGACATTTGTAAGAGCGTGAATGCAGCCATGGGAGTACCAGTGATATGAATTCTGATGCTTTGCTTTCCGTCTTCCACCTAGAGACAGATAGCAGCTTAGCCCAAATTTATTTTCAGACTGCAAATGACTGATGTGTTTAATTACCTTTTTATTTCCGAAATTAATTTTAATAGAAATGAAGGGAAACATCACTCATTGGAAGTGTTCTTGGCGAGTACTACTAGTTTTGCACCTTTCAAAAATACTGCATCCTAGACCTGCAAGTGGAAATAGAAGAGATCAGCATAACACATGCGTACTGTGTGACTTATGTATGAACTGTTTGCTGTCAAAATAAGGTTAAGTGCAGCCGTTCAGCAAAGAAATGACGTGTAGTTAAGATAATCAGAACTCTACAGGCAGACCAGTAAGGTGTGTAATACCAGTAGGAGGTCAGCCAGTAGGAGAGCTGTGGAAGGACACGACAGTCTAATAAACTCACTGTGAGGCAGAGTGGAGTTTATTGCTTCTTTTTGAAGGTAGGCTGTTTATTGTTGCCAAAGATACCAAATTATTCAGTTATAAAAAACCCATAAATATAGAAATGGTTGCAATAGCAGGGCACAACAGCAGTGCAACATACTGAACCAAAACTATCTTGCCTTTTTGGCCATAGGCAAGTCCTCGTATTAAATAAGGCTCAAACTCAGAATTCTGTATATTTGTTTTTTATCTCTTCCCCCCGTGCAGGTTGTCTTGGGGACACACAATTTTGTTTTAGATTTCGACGGTCTTCTGGAAGGAAAGTCTCGTTTTGTTGTGTTCTGGACCGATTGGATAGAGATCTACCGGTTTACCTAAAGGTTGGGAATGAAAAAAACAGTGAAGTTAATTTCTTCTGGGGAATGTTAATTTATGGGTCTTCACATTTAAATTTAATGCTTGAAAAGCAAAATCTCTGAACTGGATGTCCTGAAAGACACAGCTCAGCAAATGAGTTTTGTAGCGTATCATTAGTATGTAACTAACTGATAATTAGATTTGTGAACTGTTCTTTGAGCTTTAGTGCTGTGTGTTTTGGACTGCAAGGAATTAAATTGATGATGACAAGGCCTATTTGGTTACTGACAAGAAACTAGTAGATCAAATTGTGAAAAACTTTACCTTTTTGGAAATGTGAAGTGCTTTGTAACTTAGTTAAAAAAAAAAAAAAGAATGGGGTGTCTTGCTTAGCTTCCATACTTCATTTTTTGAAGATGGAGCAGTTGGCTAGAGGAGGCAGTGGCAAGAAAGCTGTTTTCAGCGTGTCCTTGTGGAATATTGAGGATGCTGGATATGCAAGTGGGCATCTGAGTCCCAAACTCAATTTAGATCTGTTTATGTGGCAAGTACTTGAATTCCTGTTTGTAGGATGGATAGAGCTCATGTTTTATCTTTGAAATGTCAAAGTGTGCTTTCTTAATAGTCCAAGAATCTCTTAGAAGTAATACATTGAAAGATTAGTTTATATCTTTTCAAGTCAGAGTTTTAACATTTTTAACAGCTAAAATATTTTTAGTGCTACTTTCCTAAATTGCTAGTGTTGATTTATTCCAGGAAGTTAATTCTGTTTTAGCTTTCATGATGTGTCAGGCAAAAGTAGATATAAAAATAGTAAAGCCAGAAAGCAGAGCTGTTTCCGTACACTGTTTTCCCTTTGAAGTACTTACTTTAAAAAAAAAAATCCAATAAACAGAGTGATCCTTTTAGTTTATTTTATCTAATCAACTTAGGAGCTTGCAGGGAAATAAGCTTTTAGAATGTATATTGAAGGTTTCAGAATGGATGATATCAAGTGGTTGTATTGAATTCTTCCCTTTCTTTTGCAGAAAGATCCAGCATACTACTACGGTTATGTGTATTTCAGGCAAGTTCGAGATAAATCACTAAAAAGAGGCTATTTCCAGAAGGTAATTTCAGTTCTTTTAGAAAAGTATTAATTTGGAAGTTAATTAGTTTTCAGTGCCTTCAGAGAGACAGAAAGAGTATGTTGCTCTCTTAAATTCTTTGTTGATTTACAGTAAACTGGTCTAATTTCACATCAGCTGTGCTGCGTTCCAGCTGCACTGTCCAAACGAAAACATTTTGTGTGTTAAAAGTTGGGAACTTTGGGGAGTTGTTTGTGTGCAGTTGCCTGCGGTCAAACGTGTGGTTGCTTTGCATGTGTGAGAAAAATCACACTTGCTGTTCTCTGAGGATGATGAGTAGAACTGCGATCAAACTTGGGGAGGGTGTTAATTTAAAATAATACCTTTGTTTTGTTGCTCTCTGTTCCAGTCCCTGGTCCTCATCAGCAAACTGCCTTATGTCCATCTCTTTCGCACCATGCTTAAGCAAATAGCACCAGAATATTTTGAGAAAAGTGAAGCTTTCCTGGAAGCAGGTAGTGGCACTATTTCATTCTGGAAGAGCTCCTGTAATAACACATAAGGCTTTTTGTAGACATAACAAATGCCAACGTTCTAGTTTGCATTTCTGTCTTCTTGCAGGACAGAGTGTTGAAATTTTAGCAAATTGTCTTGATTACTAGATCATTGAACAGAGCTCATCTATGGTTGAACTTGATGATTTTAAAGGTCTTTCCCAACCTATGATTCTAATTTTGGATCATCCATGGGAGTTATAGCTCCCCCCACAAAAAAAACATTGTGGAATTTTCTTTTATGTTTCAGGACAGCTGTTCAGCAGAACTAGCTGATGGCAATTCTTAATCTGCACTTTTCACAAATTGAGCCTTTAGGGACATCCTGAGAATTTCTGTTAAGCAACTGTGCAAACATCATCTTGAGTGTGAGGGGTTTTTTTGAGGGTTTTGTTTTGACCAAAGAGAAAAAGCAATGAAACAGCACTGATAACAGGAGCTTCAGCCTTACTATAGAACCTGAAGAGCCAGAGAAGGCGAAAGAGGAAAGTTATTTGCTATTTGCCTTGAAGTGCTGTGTTCTTTTGTGCTGTGCCCTATACCACATCTGTGTCTTTGTGCTTTCACTGAGCAACCATTTGTGGCAAATATTCTTGACGAAGGAATTGTAATTTTTAATCACGTATAGATAAACAGGGTTTTTTGACAGGTTGTGTCATGAACAAAATAAGATCTGTAGAAACCACTAGAATTAGTAATTATATTCATAATTGTTTACAACAAAATGATGAAAAGCATTCTGGCCAAGCTACAAAGCTAGATTTTTCCTCAGCTACTTGTGTTTATCTGTTCTACAGTAGCTAATGTACATCTATGTTTGTGTTCCATGTGAAATTTCTTAATATGTACTTTCATGGTTTCTTGTGTAACTTGCAGTTAGTTGAGGAATAGGTGTGACGACAGAAGACAAGACAATACTGTTTTCTTGAAATGAAAAGTTTATAGTTCTATTGAAACAATACATTAAGAATGTCAAAAGGCTGCAAAACTTCTTTAGGGTGATCAAGATATAATTAGAATTCATGGGCTATTGTCACTAGTTTAACATGGCAGTGTGCACAAGGATGACTACAATACCACAGGTTGTGGCCTATATTAACCAGATCCAGTTACACTCTTTTTCTTTAAGTTTGTAGTGATGTTGATCGTTGGCCACCACCAATTCCAGGGAAAATACTGCATTTGCCTATTATGGGTATTATAATGAAGGTAAATACTCTTGTGTTTATTTTTATCTGAAGGTGTTTCCCCTCAGTTTACTGTCTAGGTACTCACTGTGGTTTGCCTTTTTTTCAGCGTCTCATACTTCAGAACAAGAATTGATGTGTTGTTCACTCAGAGTGAAGGTCTGGGAGATCTTGATTAGGTCCCTTGATTGAGGGGAGGAGAGAAGCATCTTCTGTGGTGCATGAGTTAATATGTAATTTCTTCAGATTTTGAAAAGAGGAGTTTCAGTGCTAGTACCAATTACAATGTCTACATTTTCCTTCTGGATATGCATTCTAGGAGACTTTAATGCTGATTATATTTGTCAAATCAAATGTCAAGTAACACTTCAGAATACTGAGAGTTAAGTTCCAGTCAAGCAAATTAAATATGTTAGTGATAATCTTTCTTATTCCTGAAGTTTGACAGGTAAAAATCTTTTTTTGGCCCACATAACAGAAATTACTTTCATGGTATGTTGATAATTTTTAATGAAAGTGAAACACATGTGAAGAAAGCGGATAGAGAAGTTCTATCTAGTGCATGGGGGAGGAACTGTAGAGGTTAAGTGGTAGCTAGGAAATGGGCCTCTGGGAGCCATAGTGTCTTCATATGAAATGCAATTAAATGGATATGATGGATCCAGAGGTTACAGTTGGAAGTACGTATTTAGTGGATACTCCCAAGTTTATGGTTAGATGCATGTGCATCACCAGGGAGAAGGAGGAGATGCTTCTGAATGAAGCACAGATTCGCTAGAGCAGTGTTCTTGATGCTGGACGATGATGATGTCAGATGTCTTGTTTGGATATTGCCTGCATTTATCTCATTGGTAATGCTTATCCACGACAGCTGAAAATGCATTCCTAAACTGAGTGAAGCCTCATTGATCATCTTCAGTGGTATTGTCCCCCTTATTTTTTAAACACTGGGCAGTCACTTTTAACCCTAGAGTATGAATCACATCCATATGTGCACACCAGCTTCCATTTTATTCCATTAAAATTTTTAATTTTGTTGTACTCAGTATGTATGGATGCCGACTGTGAGGTCAGAAAAAGATATTTATGTTATTCAGTATTTTTAGGTTTTCCTCATGCCAGCCAGGATGTCTGGTGTTTTAGATGAGGATTTTTTTTATAAATAATTCTGTATCACCTTAGAACCTCGTAATCGATTGTTCTCTCCCATATGTAAATGTATTTTTATTGAAACTACTGTAGTAGCTGTGACTAGTCTCATCCGTGATCTTTTTAAAAACAAGAATTATTTTCATATTCTAGTAAGCAGTTTGTAACACAGTGCTTTGTAGTATTGTGTATTGATTCCTGTAGCAATGATTTGTAGTTATCAACTATGTATTCATTGTTACCAGGAAGGTCTGCAGAGTAAGTTAGGCATCATACTCAAGTATATCCTCTTCAAACATTACATTTTGCTTGTAAAACAGCATTTTAAGTCTCTAAATTTAATACAAGGGAAAAAAGCCTGTCTGTCTTTTTCTTTCAAAGTTGCGGATTCCAACATATCGTGACAAGCCTGGAACAACGCCGATAGTACAGAATATGCTTCAGGTAGAGATTAGATATTTCTGTTGTATATAACCCCAAGACAAAGCTAAATTCCTTCCTTCATTCTTTTACTTGTTCATAAAACACTGGTAGCAAATCCTCGTATACTTTGCTAATAATGAAATCCACAGACTTTGAAACTTTGAGTGACAGAGTCTAGAGTTGTATTCTTTGTGGAAAAGGTGTTCTAATCCAGTCACCCCAAGTACTTTAGGAGGGGATTGTCTGGCTCCTGGAAGAAGAGAGTTGGCTGACAAAATTGCTGACCTCTAAAATGCTTTTAAGGAGTGAAGCTGTACTAAATTAGGTGGGGGTTTTTTGAGAATGAAAACCAAATTAAAAATCTTTAGTCACAGAAGATGGATATAAAACAAATCTGTGTGCCTTCACGTGCCGCATGGCCATTTTAAACTGCTGCAGTATTCTCTATCTTTTCTGGACTGAAAGTTGCCTGCCTGAGTGGTGAGTGTTGGGAGGACTCTTAGCACACAAAACCAGTTACTTCTGGAGATAATGCTGCTGCAGTAGTACAGTAGTGGTAAATAATTAGCTTATCTACTATCTGATGTCTGTGAGCATTTAAGAGTAACTTTCATTTAACACCTAGGTATTCTGATGACTAAAAACACAGCATTGCGATGTCTTTCAGGCAGACGCTCAGATCTCCATGGCTTTACCAACTGTTCATGAAGTAGATCTTTTCAGGTAGGAGTTTAGGCTGATGTATTCCTTGTTATGAATTCCCACAAATCAAAGATTTAAGGCAGTTCCGTAACATGTCTCATCACTTGGAAGCTAACATTTAGTAGTATTGGTTTTAATATTCTTTTTCTGTAAGGATGGCCAAAACTCCATTCAGACAGTGTGCTGGCTGAGACTGCAATAAATATGCAAGTTTATGAAAAGCTCCCTTTTATAATATCATTTTATATTTTTCAAATTACTATTAAATGCTACTGCAAGCTTCCTTTTTATCCAGTTCTTAATCAAATACGTATTTCTTCTGGTTATCATAAGTGTATTAAAAGACTTTGATCTGGATTTAGGTGTTTCTGTCCAGTGTTCTTTCACATCCAGATGCTTTGGGAGCTAGTACTGCTAGGAGAACCACTTGTTGTGATGGCACCATCACCATCAGAATCTTCAGAAACCGTGTTGGCGCTTATCAGGTAAATGTAGTGGAGCTTCCTAACTAATGACCAAGTGAGTCACTGTAGATTGCAGTGGAGTAGAACTTCATTAAATCTGAATATAACAAAACATTGCAAATTCTATTTGCTCGTTTCTTTTGTGAAGTTCTGTACTGCTCACAAAGCTTATCTTCTTTCTACCTTGCAGTTGTATTTCACCGTTGAAATACTGCAGTGATTTCAGGCCATACTTCACCATACATGACAGTGAATTCAAAGAATATACAACTCGCACACAAGCCCCGTAAGTAACTCAGACTTCTTTGTGAAGGTGTTGCTCAATCACTCGTAACCACAAATCTGTTTTAAAATACTGCTTAACTGTTATAAATTTTTATCATTAAAGAATACCTTTGAACTCCTTCCTTACAAGATTTATCTTACAGAGTACAGTAGTTATATGTTATTTAAATGCCACTTGATTTGGGAATAGAGTGCGTGTGTCAGGGTCACCGATCTTTTTTATGAACATTTTTTTCCTAACATTTGAACAGGCAAACTGTGTTTTTCTTCTCAGTAAAAATATTACCAGAGATACAGCAGTGGAAAAACACACAAACAGAGACATTATGTTTCAGTTTGTATTCCGTGGGAATGGTTATGCAATCCATAATTTAATTTCTAAAAATAATTCCATGAAGGATTTGGTTAAACTTCAGTAACCCGTGTTTAAAATTGCATGTGCTCCTATGTAGCAAAATAGAAAGGTTGTTTGGTGTGTACCGTAGTATTTGAAATAGAGTTAGAATTGCTCTGGCTTTCTTGAGGAAGACAATGAAATTGGAAAGACTGGAAATAGGCTTTTAAAGCAGTGGCTTTAAGAGCAGGAAACATCCAGACAATGCAGAACTACGTTACTTTTAGTGACAGAGGAGCAAGAAGTATTTTTCATCTTGATATTTTGATTTATTGTACCTTTTCAGAAATTACTTCAGTCATTTAAAATCAGAATTGGTTCTGGTAAATATAAAGTAACCGAGCATCTTACGAAGTCTTGCTATTGTATCACCACTAGCAGTGAAAGAACATTCCTCACTATTCGCTAGCAGTGTGTGTGTAACATACTCACCTTGCTTTCAGAAACAGGAGACATAAGGTGTATGGGAAGTGCTTACATTTGGGATTGCTTGTAACCAGTCAGAGGAAATAACGTGTTTGTTCCAGTGAGGCTTGCACTTAGATTCTCTCCTTAGCCAACGTTTGCCTGTAAAGTGACAGGCAGCCACTGCCAAAAAATAGATTGATAGTTTGTGATATTAGTGCTATAAATCCCAAACTCTGCAGCTCTGTGCTTTTACTGCCTCCTGTTCTCTGGATGCCCCTCTGCATCCTCAAAGCTAGATTTGAGGCACAGAGTAGACAGAAAATCTGACCAGTTGCGGGATAATTAATTGGATAATAGCCTGTTCTCGTTATTGCAGATGGGCAGAGTTTAGCTGTGTCTCTCAGCCAGTGATGTTGCTTTTATTCTCTAGTCTTAAGGTACATCTCTCTTGCTGTTTTCTATAACATAAAGACTTTGATAAACTTACTGTGGTCTTACATGCAACTTAACATGTAACTCATAAATACAAAAGGAAAAGTTGAAGTTTGAAGTTGAGAATTAAGGCTGACTTTTTTGCATTCATCGAGACAGAAGCTCTTACTGTCATATTTTAAACATTGTCATTGTTTTCCTAGACCATCTGTCATTCTGGGGGTGACAAATCCTTTTTTCGCTAAAACACTTCAACACTGGCCTCACATTATCCGAATTGGAGATATCAAACTTCCAGGTAAATACAGAAATCTTCTGCAGTTAGTTGTTTACAAGCATAGATAATTTGGTTCCATTTATTTAGTGTAATACCAACCGAGTTCTCATGGATATAAATCTGTCAAGTGCAATTAGACTCTTGAGAGCTTCATCTTGCATTGCCCCATCTCATATATTAAATGCAAAAGGTGGTAATACTCATTAGAGATAATGTTTTACTTTTTGCATAATACAGTTTTTGTATCTCTGCCAGTAATATATGAAAATAAGAAATGCCACTTATTACTGATGTTAATTTTAGGATGAGTAGAACATAATGAATCAGTTGTAGCCAGTGCACAGAAAGTAAAACCCGTGTGAAAGCAAAGTTTGAATGTTACAATAAAATAAAAAGTTGTTTGTTGACAGTATTTTGATAATATAGTTCTAATCTGGCAACATTCCAGGCATTATTAATTGTTCAAGTAGATTATTTCCTTACATGATCGAGTGGAATTTTAGTGTAATCTTTGCATAGCATGCCAGTTGTTAGCCTGTAATAAGATACTGCAGTACTTAAATAATTACGTGAAATTCCTGACCACAGCTTCTGTTGTGACAGGTTGACTGTTTGGTTCCACAAGTGTGAATGCATAAACGTCCAGTTGGGATAATAAATACACCATGAAATTCATTTACGCGGAATAAGATACATTCAATTCCAGAGTACTAATTAAAGATTACATACTGTATTCAATATAATAAGGCAAGGTTTTGCTCCACTTTAAAGTATTAATGCCTGTTCATGCTTCAGAATTCCTGTGGGACTCAGGGTTGTGTGGGGAGGAGTTAGCGAGCTGCTGTGTAGTTAAGGTTTGGAAAATAGCATCTTAATTCATCCTCTGCAAAGCCACATTTACAGGTCGCCTTCACTTTTGCAGTTTCAGGTACGAAATTCTAAAGTTCTGCTGCAGCCATGTGAAATGCTTAGTCAGGGAATTCCAGAGATGTGTCTGATGTGTCTTTAAAAATGTAAATTTTATCTCTTTGGGGACAAAGAGAAGGCTTGTGATTTTTTTGTTTGTTGGTTTTTGTTACTTTCCTTTTCTTCCCACTTTGCAGTTCCAATAGCAATTTATGCCATTATCTTTTCTAGCATCAAGCATACAACTAGATTTAACAGAGAATTTCAGCTGAGGCTGCAAGATTCTTAACAGAGTTTAGAATCTTCTGGCTGGAGGAGGACATTTGAAAAAATAAACTTAGTTTGACCTATGGAAAAGGAGACATGAATTAATTCTCCTACAACACTCTATCTATGGCTGCTGGTTTAATTTCTTATATACAGTTTATATTTTGGCCAAGATAATAAAGATTTGTTCCTGAAAGCATCTACCCTAAGGGGAATAAAGGAAGGTGGAATAACATTTTAAATTAATGAAACAGTCATTCACTGATATATAGTCAGTATTTTAGTTTGGCTGCTTTGATGCGGAAGGTTGTCCTTTTCTTTGGTTAAGTTGTGATTTTTCTTTTCAATAGGGAACCCTTCCATAAAGCGGAAAGCCTGTATGCTGTTGTGGATGTTTCTGGGTACATACTGGGATGCTTGTTGGTGTCTCTAATGCTTCTTCCAATATTAGATAGTCTTCTAAATGACAGTATCCATTCTAAAACTCAGTGTGACATAGAGCACGTGAACTGTAGTATCCAGTAAAAGGGACAGAGATTTTAAGTAAGGTGGCTTTAAATGTTTTGGCAGGTGAAGTTCCAAAGCAGGTGAAAGTGAAAAAACTGAAGAACCTAAAAACTTTGGACTCCAAACCTGGTAATAAGTTGCTTCAGAGTTAAATTATCAGTATTTTAAAAAGTGTACCCCATTTTCCCTTTCACTGTGGGCTGCTTTTTATCTTTAGGTGTTTATACGTCTTACAAGCCATACTTGAACAAAGATGAAGAAATTGTTAAACAGTTACAGAAGGTAATACTGCAAGTCTCCTCTTAATCGGAATGTTCTGTGTACTGTTGTATGGCGTTTTCATTCAGGGCTGAGCTCTCTGTAATGGAAATTAAACTGGATTCTGATTCCCAGTTTGTAACTGAATAGACAGGTGTACACCCACATTTGTAGAACAAGAGCTGTTCCCTTTTTAGCAGTTTATATATTGACATGAACAGCTTAATAATTTAGAGAATTGAACTGATTGGTCTGTTCATCTGGTTTGGCTTTTACACCCTCTGGTGCCCCCCTCTAGTCTCTTTGGTCTAGAAATCTCATGCATGAGGTGTGTAAGAATCAGAGCTTCCAAACTTGATCTGATTTGCTGAAGTTTAGTTATAGAAACATTGCTTTCCTTGAGTTTTTTACTCAAGTAAAAAAGTGAGTAACTGAAGGGATAAATATCTGAGCAAGTGGTCTTGACGTTATTGTTTTCCTTTCATGGTTCAGGATAGGGAGTGCTATGTGTAAGCTTATGGCAAATGAATGCAGAAACACCGGATTAAATATTTTTAGAAAAACCCACAACTATTTAGATGTTTTGGATAACAGACTTATAGTGGTATTTTACTTCTTTTTTTCTTAAGGGTGTACAACAGAAACGTCCTACAGAAGCCCAGAGCGTGATTCTTCGGCGGTATTTTTTGGAATTGACAGAAAGTTTCATTATTCCATTAGTGAGTTCTTTGTCTAAAGGCTTTTTTTACATACATAATATGGAGTAGCTGGTTTTGCATTAGCCTGACTGAACCTCCAGTACCTCTCCAGTAACCAGCAGTGTAGCCCCCAGGGTCAGCACTGGGCCCAGTACTGTTCAGCATCTTCCTTGGTGCCCTGGATGATGGGACACTACCCTCAGCAGGTTTGCTGATGGTGCAAAACTAGGAGAAGCAACTGCTAAAACAGAGGGTCATCCTGTTGTTTGGAGGGACCTCAAGAGGCTGGAGAAACGGACTGAGGGGAAGCTCATGCAGTTCAGCAAACAGAAGTGCCAAGTCCTGCACTTGAGGAGGAGCAAATCTTTGTAGCAATAGGTACTGGGTGCCTCAGGTGACTCTAGATAAAACTAAAATTTTCATATCATAAAGCTGATTATGATCACAGATGAAAATACATGGCATTCGTGTACAAACACTTTCAAAATGTGTAGCAGGTCATACTGGTGTGCTTGTGTGAGCTGACAAGGTGGAGCTACTTCCCTTTGTCGGACCTTGAGCTTCAGCAGTGGCCTTGCTGAGAAACATCTGCATTACTCATAGCTGAGAGAGCCCACTGGGGCTCTAGCTGTGCCTTTGCCAAGCATTGCAGGGATGCCCACAGCTGATACAGCATTTTATAGGTTAGTTCTTACAGATTTATTGAATGGTTTGGGTTGGAAGGGACCTTAAAGCCCATCCAGTTCCACCCCTGCCATGGGCAGGGATACCTCCCACCAGACCAGGCTGCTCAAAGCCTCATCCAGCCTGGCCTTGAACACCTCCAGGAATGGGGCAGCCACAGCCTCCCTGGGCAGCCTGAGCCAGTGCCTCCCTGCCCTCATCGTAAAGAATTTCTTCATAATAACTAATCTAAATCTTCCTCCTCATCCTATCACTACCTGCCCTTGTAAAAAGTGCCTCCCCAGCTTTCTTATTTAATATTTGTATGACGGACTCTGAAAATCACTTCCATATACTTGACATAAACTGGGATTACTGTTTGGAAGCACCCATGATGTGGTGGTGCTTGTAGACTGTCACTGAAGGCATGAGAGATTATTCACTGGTGGCTGGACTTGAGGGTCTGTACACATCACATCCTTCTTGAAAATTGTCCTTCTTTCCCTCATGTCCTTGAGTCTTGCGGGCATAAAGTTCTGTAGTCAGGAAATACAAATGGCATTAGACAGGCTGTTCTTGTGCTCTCATGTGGTAACTATGCATGACCCCACCCTGTACCAACACTTAGATGAGAAACATTCTGTGGCCACAAGTGATAAGCAAACATACACGTGGACTGTCTATCTTCAGTACTGGTTATGCAAACAACCTTTCTTTTTTCCTTTCCCTAGGAACGTTATGTGGCAAGCCTAATGCCTTTGCAGAAATGCATATCACCATGGAAGGTATGGAAATGTAATTTGAATTAGCTGGAAATAGGGATTAGAGAAAACAATTATGGTATGTTAATGATTTCTTTAATTTCTTTCCAGAGTCCACCACAGCTGAGGCAGTTTAGCCAGGATGAGTTCATGAAGACACTGGAAAAAGCAGGACCACAGCTCACATCAGGTTTAAAGGGAGACTGGATAGGACTTTACAGGTGATTTCTTTCATCATAATAAAAAAATAACTTCTAAAATGAAGATAAATCAGTAATATAAATGCTCTTTTCCTGAGCAAACTTAGTATTGATTGAATAAGAGTTACTTTTAGAATATATGCTTTAATGGCAATTGATAGTTCTTGGTGTACTTTACTTGCTTAATTCTGTTTCTCTTTACCATGTTATTAGTATTTGTAAGATGCTACTAACCCTGCAACTCTCTGTATACCAGTATTGTGGGTTCATTTCTCATTCTAACTTAACTCCTCCTTCCAACAAAACACAAATATAAAAATGACAGTAATTCAAACTGAGCCTTGCTTTTTTTTTCCTGACAAAAATCCTCATCTGTATAATTTTCTTTACTTTTTCTCAATCCTCTTGATTAACAGCAGCACTTGTTATGCTCCACTTCAGAATACTGTGATTTTTTTAAAGTAAACACAGAAAGGGTTCTAATACCTTCTTCAACCTCAAACATTATTACTTTACATTTGATGATGCAGAAAACAATGTGTTATTTCAATTGCAATGAAAATATAAAATGGTTTTTGCTTTGGTGTTTTACCAGACATTTTTTGAAGTCGCCCAACTTTGATGGTTGGTTTAGGAGCCGGCAGAAAGAAATCACACAGAAGTTGGAGGCCCTTCATTTAGAAGCACTCTGTAATGAGGTTAGGAAAATATTTGTGTTATGTTTAATATTAATCACCGTGTAATAAAAATATATTCTCCCTCAAGTCAGTTTTACTTGTGCTGTTTTCATTAGTTGAGCATAAGAATGTTGACAGTTTTGTCCAGTCTGATCTAGCAAAACATGAATTTGTTTCTCAAGTACAAGCTAGAACTGACAAGAGCAAAGGAGAACAACATGAAATACAGATCACTTATTTTTATAATGACTGTTACCATTTGTAAAATGTATTTTTATTCTTTTTTCATTGTGCATTTTGAAATTTAATATCTCCCTTCCCTCTTCCCTCCCAAAAAAAGGTCTTTTAATTGGTAACATTATTTCACTCAGCTTCCTTCCCTGGCTTTCCATCACATTTTTCAGTTGTAATATAGTTTGTAGCTTTGAAGAAATAAACTCAGTGAGTACCATAGGAAAATGACAGCTAATTAAATGTGGATAGTAATTAAGCCTACAATTGCTCCATAGTAATTGGAAGCTGAGAATTGAAATCCGTTTATTGATAAATAACAAAATGACACATAAATGAATCTGTAACATAAGATTCATTCTTTACTTAAGAAGCTGAAGTGGGTATCAGTGTAATTTGAGTTGGGCCAACTGATAAAGTTATTGCAAGAGGAGAAGAGATGATACAGCTAAAGGGGGAATAGGAAGAACAAAAAAAAACCCCACCACAGCTTTAAAACAAACAGAAAAATAGGTTATTTAACAAAAAATATTGGTTTTTATCCCTCGCCTTGTCAGTTCCCAAACAGTGCATTGCAGGGACCTAAACTTATTGTTCAAATAGAGCAGCCCAAGTATTTTGCAGGGCAGTGCTAGGTCAGTTAAATAACTTAGGATCCATCCAACTATATTTGACATTATCTTACCCTAAAGGAAAGGGCACATGTCACAGATTTATTACTGACTCTGCTCCTTATTAGCTTTTTCTTTTCATCCCAAATGTTAGCATCTTTCTGTACATGAGGTGAATCTTAAAGGGGCAGGGGAATAGAATGTCTGTAAGAAAATTTACTTAATGAATGTATTTTACTAGTTATCAACTATATGATCTCCTTTAATGCCCTACAAGCAAGAAGTGCACTGGCATTATCTTAATATTTCATTTTGCTAGCAGTTCTTATTCACTGCCGTTTTGTATTGTCGATGCTATTTTTGAAACTACACCTGTTTGACATGATTTTTTTCTTTTACTTATTTGTCTGCTGTTTGTGTTCCGTCCTCCTGTTTTGCTAAGTCCTAAGCAAACATGCAAATAAAGCAGAATTTGCAGTTCACAGTAAAGTGAGTAAAATGAGTTTAGTAAATGGCATGGGAATAAGGAATAGGAGAAGACCCATTCGGAACAGCAGGTGTAAATATTAGTTTTGAAAATTATCTATGTTTCCATAAATATTTTAATGCTTAATTTTTATTCTTTTAGAACTTGGTTTTCTGGAGTCAGAAGCATAGTGAAGTAGAAACAGTGGATCTTGTGTTAAAGTTAAAGAATAAACTGGTAAGTAACTGAGCTGAGTGTGGCTCAAATTCATCTACCTTAACTAGGTGAAAGTATTATATACTTGTATTAACAGGCACTTAAATGAAAATATTCTTTAAGATCCAGGTACCTCAAATCAGTCTCACGCGTTTTTAAAACAAAAATACTGCATTTCAGCTATGACCGAAGAATTAATGAGCTTCACAGCATCATCCCGCTATGTTGGAAGCATTGAACTGATCTTGTTAGTTCAAAACTAGTTGGAACTTTGTGACTGATGAGCAGGAACAAGGCTGAATCCTCAGGGGAACACAAAACTAGACTTTCTTGTGTTAGCTCATGCTGTTGTGTGGTTGTTGAGGAAAGCTGCTGTTCTCCAAATTCCTAATCAGTCAGCAAACGAGGAACTCATTTTCCAGATCCACTACTATGTCACTTTGGTATGTCTTGTATTTTCAGCAGAAATCGTGTTGCATTTTACCTTTGCAGTTGCAGGCTGACAGAGAGCAGCTTCCTGTGAAAACTGACACACTGAAAAAGCTGCAGGCGCACATCAATGATATCATACTAGCACTTCCCGATGACCTGCAGGACATCTTGCTCAAAACTGGCACAACGTGATTTCCACTGGGCTTTTGTGAAAAAAACAAAAGGCATCTGCAGTTTCACAGAAGACAGTGGCTTTACCAACTTGGGAACACAGCTCAAAATGGTATATTAGCACTACAAATAGACTGTATGAACGGTATAGGTCACTAGACTATTTTCACTTTTTATTCAACTTAAATACCAATGCAAATAAAGGGATTCCTGTGTCTAACAATGTTTGAAACAAGTGCTCTTAAAGAAAAATCTGTGGGCAAATGAAACTAGACCACAGTGTAGGCCCACAGTGCAGTGCTGGCATTGCAGAATGTTTTCTAATTGGTGCTGCTACACCCAATCCTGTTAACTCAGGGCTAAGCAATATTGATCCTGTACTGTCCTGTTGATGTGGTATCTGATTGCTTTTCTTTTTTTTTTTTAGTTTTCATCTAGTACTGAGCCCAACTGACATATAATCTGACTTGGTCAGAGGGCATTACGGTTGATGTATTTTACTGGTAAATCACTGGTTTCAGAACTGTTTCAGAGACAGCAGAAATAATCAGATCGATTCTTAACGTTTTTTCCTTTCTCGTTCTCACCATCTTTCCAAAACTGTATTTATTTAGTGTCTTCAAAGAAGAGAAGGCAGCTGACAAATTTACTCAAGAGGAGGCTCCTCCATTCAGTGTCCGTTGATTAGGGTGCTCTTACTCCTGTGCCTTAAATGTAAAGTCATTGCATATGAATTATTGATTTTAAACTTCTGACATTCAGGATTTAAAGAGGATCACTAGTGTAAATGTAAATATGAGATATTCATCACAATGAATGAACACACTGGTGTTCTAATATGGATTTTAAAATCGGCTATTTCAATAGTTAGCTGATGCACAACCTGTTTTGGTTGGACATCACAGTAGTCAGCTCCTGTTGAAATTTTTATATATATTTTTTTGTTACTTTATTTTTTTACTTATACCAGTAGGGTGTTTGAGGAAGTGATGGCACTGGAGGGAAATGATGTTGGCCTCAGCTGAAAAAAAAGCCTATGGTAAGGTGTAACTGTGGCAAGGAAAGATTGTAGCATGATATTATTCTCAGTAAATGCACATAGCAGACTTGCATGAAGGGGAATTTCCTCTTGCATATTAAACAACAAGGATGTGATGTTTATCTGCTTGAACAAGTTTCAGTGGTACTTAAGAACTCAGCTGTTCTACAGACAGTGTTGTACGTTGACTAGTTTCAAGTAGAATAAACATCATGGTATAATGTACACACAGCATACACTGCTACGTGACAAGTGGATCACGATCAGTTATAAAAAAAAATAATAATCTGCTTTTGAGTGCTTGGATAGAATTTTTAAAATCTTACAACATAATCCCACTATAAGAATATGCTTTTGTATGACCAGTATTTCATACCATCTTTCTAAAAATGTCTTATTTAGATATGAAGTGTCACAATGGTATTTTTTATGAAAATATGTATTTTAATACTGTTATAGTTTGTATACAATAAGTCATGACCAAAAGTTTAATGTATCTGTTGTGTTACTTTAACAACACTTCAGCATTAATTTCTAACTTCCAAATATGTTTTTTTTTGCACAGCCTGATGAATTGCATTTCTAATCCAGAAATCAATAAGTGGTCATTCTTATATAAATTATCTCAAATATTTAACTTGGAGTACTGTGTAGTTTCTTGGAACCATGTAAAATAATAACAACTATAACTATCACATGACTGCAAATACGTATTTTTGTAAAAGAAAATAAAGGGTTCAATTTTTATTTTTTTCTTTGGAACTTATGTAACTCAGATGAGGGGTGTTATTGTTGGTTTGGTTCCCTGCCCTGCTGTCTCCTGTGTAAGAAAAGCTGTTCAGCAGCTTATAGAGACTGACTTGATGGAGGTTGTATCCCTTCGGCAACCAGAACTACCTGATGTGATGGCAAAGCGTTGGAGTTTGAAAGTGCATCATTGTTGTTGTAAAAGGATAGAACTGCAGGATCCTCAAGCTCATATGCCTCACTATAACTTCCTTTCAGGTATTTGTAGAGAGCCATAAGGTCTCCTCTGAGCCTCTTCTCCAGGCTCAACAACCCCAGTTCTCTCAACTGCTCCTCATAATCCCTGTGCTCCAGCCTCATTGCCCTCCAAGGTCCCGCTGGCCACCTGGGCCATACTCAGCTGCTGTGGACCAGCCCCCCCCCCAGGTCCTTTTCAGCCAAGCAGCTTTCCTGCCCCTCTCCTAATCCTGTACTGCTGCGTGGGGTTGTTGTGGCCCAAGTGCAGGACCTGGTACTTGGCCTTGTTGAACCCCACACATGTGGCTTTGGCCTGTTGATCCAGGTCTCTCTGCAGTTCAATACGCCTGCCTAACTTGGTGTGAGTAATCAATGTTCTTGGGATCATAGAAGGGTTTGAGTTGGAAGGGACCTCAAAGCCCATCCAGATCCAATCCCCTGACACCTCCTGCTGGATCAGGTTGCTCCAAGCCCCATCCAACCTGGCCTTGAACACCTCCAGGGATGGGGCAGCCACAGCTTCCCTGGGCAACCTGGGCCAGGGCCTCCTCAGTTAAGAATTTTTTGAATTCCTGAAGAATTTCTTCCTAATATCCAATCTAAACCTTCCCCCTCCAATTTAAAACCACCCCTTCCATCCTATTACTCCATGCCCTTGGAAGAAGCCCCTCCCCAGCTTTGCTGGAACCCTTTCAGCATTGGTAGCTGCTGTAAGGTCTCCCCGCAGCCTTCTCTTCTCCAGGCTGACCTCCCTTGTTCCCCAACCTCTCCTCGGGGCTGTTGGACTCGGGGTGTCGTTTTATCGCCCCGCTTTGTGGCTCCAGGGTGGGTGCGGGGCACCCCGGCCACTCACCCCTCCCCTTACCCCCCCCGGTTCCCCGGCATGCTGCGCGCCGCGGAGCCGGAAGCGCAGCTTGTTGCAGCCTGAGACTACATCTCCCTTGATGCTCCGCGGCGGCAGCTCCAGGCGAGCC